>DF240595.1:0-48985 GCA_000507305.1 Breviolum minutum Mf 1.05b.01
AACCAAAGAGCCCAACAAAAACAAACCACATGAAATACCACACACCCCAGATGGCTACAGGAAACAAAACCAACATCGAAACCTCATGAAATTCTTCGGAAAACACAAATCGGTGCATGTTCTACGGAAGGAAAAAAAAACAATCTGGAAGTTGCATGTTGAGATCGTCCAAATCTGATTCCACATGTTGTACCATTGTTCATCTCAATTCTGCAAAGATTTGCTTCGACACATCTTGCTGTCTCTTCTGTTAGGGGTCGGCGGCATGGGCGGCAGCCCTTCAATAAAGAAATACAATACAAATAATCAAATAGTCAAATACATGTCGAATATCAAATCAAATACAATTCAAATAACGTTGTCAAAACGAACTGAGAGAAACAATCATGCGAAAAGAATCAACCGATCAAGACGGATCAAGATAAAATCTCTGGAGGTTGTTACACCCTGCCGTTCCAGCGTTAACATCTCTCACCGTTGTTTCGACTCTACATGACTCAATCGACGGTGTCAGAACACTCCAATATTCAAAATCGTTGGCAAACCCACACCGACATACACCGACCCATCCCGCCACAGCACAATGCCTGAGCTTCACGAACCCGGGCAGCAAAAATGCCAAGGTCTTTCCACTGCCAGTTTTTGCCACACCTCGCGATGCACTGAAATGAAGACAAGTCACAAACATGGAAAAGGTATCTTCACTTCAGTTCAAAGACGTCGGGGGGATCTAAAGGTTTGGGTGAGGAAATACCAATTGATAATGGTCAGTTCCTTTTGTAGGCATTTTGCTTCATGACCTTTGCCTACCTTTTGGATATCCGCAAAGCATCCATAAGAAAATCCTAGCCAATGTAAAGTTTTCGGACTTTAGATGGACTTTAAAATCTCTCACATGCCATCTGTCATCTGCCACTTCAAACTAAGTTGATCACCTACTAAATCTTTCCCAGACTGCAGCACCGGCCATGCATAGGCCTGTGTGCGTGGATGTCGTCAGCGGATATTGTGGTAGATCAGTATGGAATAGTACAAGGCGCAACGGGTTGCAAAAATATGCAAGAATAATGCAGTACTTATATCAAGACCAATGTGGACAATCATCTGATATCTTGTCTATTCAAGAGCATATTCAAGCTAAGCTAGAGTTCAACAGCCTTTGAATAGGTCGCCTCCCCGCATCAATTATGAAAGAACATTAATGTAATCTAACGCGTTGCTGCTCCCGGGCATCTGATTGGAGTTAGAGTGCGGGTGTAAACTTGCCCCAGCGCACGTGTCTTTCTGGATAGACTTCCCCAGCGCTCCCCCCACACAGAAGGGCGGCTCTCTGCGGCACTGTCCATCACTGTCCTACTTGTCTGTCCCAGCTACCACACCAGCCACCAACAGTGACATGATGACATGTTTTTATCTCAAAATAAGCAAGTTTGATTGCAAATGTATTGGATTTGAAGCAGCGTTGATACATTGACTGTTTGAATTTCAACTTGTCTGATGTCACGAGTGTGTGCCTGGCAAACTGAGAAAAGACTCTATTGACTGTATCACAAAATCAATCATACAAAATACAAAATCTCTGCTGCCAGCATTGTGCAGAAGCCTGCAAAATATGTCTTGTCATGATGATGAAGAAAAGTTCGGGTGTATTCTGCACACTGCAGGGTTTGAAACGGCACGCTGTTCGCATGTGTGCCTGTGCCTGTTGGAACGAGGGCACACATTTAAAATCATGTCAAGTTTCTGTAGCTGCTATCCCCAAAGTTCACTAAGCAGCCGTATTGAATAGACAACATTCAACGACAGAACAGAAAAACCGCTTTACTAAATAAAACCCAACCTGCGGACTTGTTCAGTTGCACTCATGGGATTTCTTTCATTCAGGTGCGGGCTCAAACATCTAAGAATCAAAGCTAAATGCTCTCCATTCTTCATGTCCTCTCAGTTGCCGTCAGGCCCTGTTCGCGAAGCCTGAAAGCAGCGAAGCGAAAGGAGCAAAGCGACAACGAGCAGAATCAACGTTGACACCCTCAATTCAAATTTGAGTTCTACACCAATCCAACAGGTGTCATAGATTGTTTCCTTCTAAATCCAAAGCATAACTGCGTAAAGTCACTGAAGGAGCAAAATTAATATTACAGTATATATTCATGCGGGTCAAGTCTGATAGTATTGGGTTTGACCATTCTCCTCTCAAGAGCAATTGACAAAGCGAACAAGCAGTTAAGAGCGGAGAAAAGGAAGGGGGTCACATGCCAAAAACCGTGGTATTCACAGTGTTTGGGAGAGGGGCATCTAGAATTTTCCCAAAATCCATTCCAATCCTCGCTTTGCAGGGGCACAGGTAAGATAGAGTTGTCTCAGCTTTATCACCTATTCGTAGGTTTCTCTTCTCGCGGATTGTTTTTGGGTACCAATGGTTTTAGACATGTGACACCGTTCCTCTTCTCCACTCTTAACTGCTGGTCCGCTTTCTCAGGAGCTCTTGAGAGGAGAATGGTCAAACCCAATACTATCAAACTTGACCCCTATGATCGCATATATGATATGAGAGCTACATCACATATGATGTCTCATTAAGATTCATTAAGTACTGTGACAGTATAATTCAAATTATAATCATTTATTCTATTCTATTCTGTTCAAACGTTGATATTCAAAATTTTAGTGTGCGACTTTATGACTTGACACAGTAGAACAGAGCCACTTGGACAACCCCCGCTCTAGACTGCAAAAAACTTTAATGAGAAGTCCAGAATCAGAATCCGGTGCACCCTACCCTTGGCCACCAGCCTAGAGCCGCAAGGTCACATGTTTGGAGAGTGCGCGTCCCAAGACTCGCATGTAGTCACCTGCACAATGTGTGACCATCCAACTCATTTCAATTCAATGAAATTAGGCCTTGAAAAATACGTTGCTTTAAAATTCTAGACAATGGGGAACAAATTATACAACTGAAGGCATTTGTTTGTTGAACACAAACATGTAAATGTCGATGTTGGAACGCAAGCTGTCTTCAACTATCGCCCTCGTTCCACTCACACGATTGGAACAAAGGAACCATCAAAAATTATGTAGAAACCAAAAGAAAAGAAACCGTGACCTTTTTTTCGTTTTTTTGAACCACTTCATGCAGCAGTAAAAAAATGCTTGCAGTGACTTGACATGTTTCAGAAATGTTCAGAAGGTTTTTGTTGTGCTTCGTCCTGAAGCCTGTGAAGGTCAATGGAAGAGGTATCAGTAAACCACTCCTAGAAATGGACAGTGTCACCTTAAGACCATTTCAGACCAACGGCCCACCTACGCGGCCTTGGATAATGGCCTTGCACAGTGTTGTGTGATTGGGATCCTACATTCTGTGCCACTGTTGCAGGAGTTTGCGAGCAAATCTGGAAACAAATCATTTGCAATCCCAATGAGTTCTATAAGCATCAACACGATAGTATATCGAGTATATACGTGTATATATATATATATACAGTATATACTATGACATCTTGGACATTTTTGGACCATGTTGCCACAAATTTGACAAAACCTTCCCGCATGCCGTCCTACCTCCCTCCATCTACCATCTACCTACTCTAGTGATCTTCTCGTGACGGCGCCTTCTCAAGCCAAGCGGTGCAAGAAAGATTGCCTGAGCATCGTTTCACCAATCAGCAAATGGATATCTTATATTTTATTTATTTTGATGTATTTTGTCATATAGCAAATACCGGGAAACTGACAGTCATTGCAAACCGATTTCACTGGAAGACTCAAATCTAAGAACAGGAAATGTCCAACAATTTTTAGTGCAGCTTGGAAGGATCCGACAACTGAGCATCTCGTCCGAGCTGCCCAGAATCACGAGAAAGAGCCGAATGCGCAAGTTGCGTGGCATGGCCGGACAATACCTTAAGAACAATGACGAGTTTCTTGAGGGGTGCATCTTACCCAATCACTGGTCACGGACATACATCATTACAACATTGTGATTCTAGTCTAGCGATATTGACCTCATGCAAGCACATGCGAAATGCACTGTGCCACATTGCCTTGCATCGTTCCTATTGTATAGAGCGATTGATTGATTGATTGATTGATTGATTGATTGATTGATTGATTGATTGATTGATTGTTTGATTGTCTGTAGATTGGGTCTGGGCCATTTGATTGTGGACCCCCTGGCTTTGCCTTGTACTTGTTCTGTATTCCCACAGAAAAAATGTAGTACCTGGATGCATTTCCTTGGCCACGCCCGTTTTTAAGCAGCTAAGCAAAGCTCCATGACAAACCACAACCACACAATAGCTTGGCATAACATCATGCCGGAACATGTATTCCCCGCCTTTCCTTCAACTTTCATTTCACAAAATGCCAAGAGTCTCGTGTCGCGTCCAGGGGTCGGAGTCAGTGATGTCCTTGCGAACAATTCAAACAGAGCTAGTGTAGCCTTCCCTTGTTCCTGGTCTCTTCCAGCAGTTTTATCAATGTGACCAGTCTAGACAAATGTCCATTTTTGAGCTATACCTATAGGTTTAAACTCGGCCAACAATGTGCTCTGGGTTTGGCCGGTGTGTCGCGCAGCACAAATACGAAAAAAAAACAGCACCTAATACATCTAGAGTTGAGCAATGTTGTCTATAAAATCATCCATAGCTTGTCGTTGTTTGCTCCCAATGCTCCCAAATGTATCTTGGAGTTCTTGAAGCATGATTCGTGCATGATCAACTTTTTCTGTCTTGATCCTTTGCAAAAAAGGCCATTCTGGAGCAAAGTCTTCGAAAGTGTTCTGGCTTCGTCCTCGAAGACCAGTTTGAAGAGCCGTGTTAAGCCTTGCCGCGACACTTAGGGTGTAGTCTTCTATCATGTCAATTGCTGCAAATCCTGGACATTCCATATAATATGTTTGTAGTCAAAGCATGTTGTTTCCCTCAAACAAAAGTGAATTGAGGAGGAAGATGCAGGAAGTTCATTCAAGTGTAGTTAGCGCCAGGGTTTATTTATTCTGTTGTGGATTCATGTGAGTATCCACTGCTGGCTACACCAAGGTACTGCTGGGGCCACTGAGCATGAGGAAGGTGAGGAAACCCAAACTCAGGCTCACCAGCACCTGATCTTAATGCTGTGGTCTTTCAATGGCAAGCCCACCCGCACCCTACTTGTCACACATCTTCACACATCTCGACAGAAAGACTCTAGAAGGACAATTGTAGACTAAGAGAGTATGCCGCGATCGTTGCCTCAACCGAACTGAACTTGGAATCTTGGCGTCACTGTGACACTGTGAGTCTCCATTTCTCTTGACCGCTTCGTCGTTTCTCGTTTTCATCGAAAACTCAGCATGCCATCGTCTTGCTGAGGCTCCAGCCATCAAAGCCTCAGTCCACTGCGAGTCACAGGAAGATCCAAGGTCCAGGTCTTTTGTGTGAATCAAAGCCCTTAATATATTATTCATCATAATTCATCCATATTACAGCATTCATTATCATTCCATATCATTCCATATTCATCCACGTTCTGAGCTCTCTCTGGTAAGATCACTCTCCAGTACAGCAATGCCTGTCCTATTGCATCATGTGAATTCCAAATAATTAATGTTGAGTGCGAGCTCATATCCTAGCAACGCATCTACGCTACCAAGTGATTGGCGATGGCTAGAACGCACTTGCGACTTTCCTCATCCAATAGTTACCTTGACGCTTAAATATCCAGTGGTCCGCCCACCACTACATATCAATGGATCCAGGACAGGTTTGTACGATGCAGTAAGTGGGACTAGAGATTCCTCGCAATTCCTCGCCAGATTTAACTTGGGCCGGGATACCAGGTTTGTGTACCAAGGCAAGCGGAAAACGTCCCCGAATGAGTAGACCACAGCAGACCAAAAGAGCTGGAAGGTGTACCTGAGAATGACATCAAAGTGCCTCACTCTATTCCTTGTTTTACTCTGTTTGCTCAGTGGGCAATCAGTGCTAGCTATCTTGTGATGGGGTGGATCCCCTGCCAAGCTGATTGAGAAATGACGACATGACTAGGAATATCAATAAATATCAATAATGTGAATAGCTTGAGGATGCTTGAGGATTGTTTTTATGATTGACACCCTGACCTTGTCCATACGAATGCATGCGCAAGCGACGGGCAACTCACACTCTATTTCCTATATAGTTTTATAGCGCCCTGTAAGGAAAACAGATACAGCTGTGGTGGAATATCTTCACTGGTTTCAACCTCTAAAGTCTCAAAGGGTCAAAGTTCAATCCACAATCCACTCCCTTACAACCACAAACTTGACACCGAGCAGCGTGAAAAACAGGGTGGTGACTTCCCAGTTTTGATTTAGCTTCCACCACTGAGTGATCCTCACTTTTTCCACCTTTGGCCGAGTTGGGAGCGCAATCAACCGGGCCAACCGGCACTGGTGCACTAGTGCAAAGGAGGCTTCAAAATACACCGCTGGTGAGTTCAAACTGGTGGATATATTGTGATAAGTATCAAATGGATCGATCTGCAGGAAACCAAGAAAATCCTGGCATACTGTATATAGTATTTGGCACGTACCTCATGTACAGTTTCTGCGCACGATTGTGCCGATGCATCAGCAATAATCTGCAACTATAAGCGTCTTGTCCGGTGGGCTCCTGAAAACCTACACCCTCACCACCTTCTAGCCCAAGGCGCAGGAAAGGGGACATAGTCTTCATGCTGTGTGATGATACCCCAGCTAATCTCCAGGAACATGGTATTTAGCACCAACATGCCCAGAATAGACAGCACCTTGGGGCGACGAGCTGGGAGAAAGAAACTGTCAGTACCTGCCAGTCACCATGCAACACACTACCTGAAGGCAAACAGTACCGATTCCGTAGAATATCTCTGTGACTTCGTACTGGATCTATTCTTCATTCCTTGCACTTCTACCGCCTTTGCAATGCGTGTGAACCTTTTGATTAGCCCACACCGTCCCAAACGTCTCTAATCAAAACCACGGCACGGTGAAGCCCGAAAAAAGGCTGGAAGTGGGCCTTTGCGGGCCAATTCGGTGCCATTTGTATAACTCATAATATGCATTCAGTCGTTTCTATATGATTTCTACCTGTATATATAAACCTGTATATGAGCATCGCCCAGTAAGAAGTGAGTAGTGCGTGACCCATTGTTGATAGTTTTCCTAGTTGTAAAGGCTTCTTTTTAAAGAAACATACCAAATCGAAAGGAAGAATCCTTTTGGCCACTAAGATCTTCATCCCTCAATTACTGGAAGCACCGTACATGACCCCCGGCACTACTCACTTCTGGACATGGCCGGTTTAATGCAGTTGTAGACACAGGGTGTGCCCTAGACCTTCAGTGACTTTCAGCGACATAACAACACATTTATGATTCATGTGGAGCTGTTCCTGCAAGACTCTTCAAAGTCTCTAGGAGACTCTTTAACGACAGGAAAGAAAATGTACCCTTAGATCTTATCTTGTCCAATCAGGTGAAAGGATGGTTGACATGTTTGTTTTCATGACGCAATTGCGTCCGACCCTCTAAACACAAGCATCCATCATCATCATCATCATCATCATCATCATCATCATCATCATCATCATCACTACCACTACCTGCTACCTGTTACCTAGATCTTGTCTTCCATTTTGGTCACCTGTCTCAAGTCAACAACCAAGGCTAGGCGCCGGTTGTTTGCCAAGATGGGCGCAGGGCGCGCCAAACTCATAGCCCAGGAGAGGCTCAAGAAGCCAAGCAAATCCTGCGATTCCGTCATTGTTTTCATTTGTTGCCACCATGCTCTCTGGTACTCATTATTTTGCTGAGCAGCACCTATGAGTGTATTTGCACTGAATGGAACCAATCCACAATAGCAGGTACAAGATGGTACAAGTAGGGTAGTCCACTAACTGGAGAAACTAACAAGAAGTGCCTCGGAGGGTACAAACCCAATTAGCAAAAAAACACTTCCCTGGCTCCCTCCAACAACGTCCTGAAAGTAGGCTGTTGTCATCGCCTGAGCCACACCTCAGACTTTGGTGGTATTCCAAAGCTTAAACCAACGGGTTTGGAGGAATGGCGAGAAATCCATGGGAAATCCATTCCTGAATGCTTAACTTCCAAGGATGCTTGCTGCAAGATAGCAAGGTCCTGTGGTCCTGTGGACCATGTTTTTGGCGCTTCGCTCCCAAGTATCAAAATGCAAGTGAGTCAGAACGCCAAAAGAAACTGAATGAGATCCTTCCTTTGTCCGCTTTGTACCCAGCACCACCGCAACCATCTTCCAGTATAATCTACTGTATTAATATCTACTAACTCAATTTCATGGGCAAAATCAATTATGACGGATGAATTTGAATAAAACGTACTATATATAATATTAACAAATATTAACAACATTCATGGTGTTACATAGCGTGTACTTGGGTGTACCATACAATGCTCATGGTTTCTATATTCCCCATTCCGCCCTGATCATTTGTCTTTTATGCGCTTTGCGTCGGCTTCTCACCCGGCATCTTAAGACATATTAACTTTAACAATGTGGAAGCCGCCGAGGCGCCATACCAGTAGGTCTTGAACTTCAGAACTGAATTTAGGAGTCCATAGTGGATGCCTAGGCCAAAGTCCGGTATTGGTCGTGAAAAATGTGGAAGTACATGGTTCATGAGACAGAAACCAAAAGGTTTCAGCTGGACAAGACTAGTGTGGTCGGCAAGCTAAACTATAGACTATATATCTACAATAATCTTAGAGCGGCATGAGTATATACTACTTCCGAAGTGCATCTGTGGCAGTTATTGCACTTCTTGTTCATGTTGAGAAACGAACACGCAGTCAGCATCGCTGTCTCAGTGATTCTTCGGTTTATGAAAATGTGTGAAGGGTTGCGAAGGGAATAATCGGGAGGGATCTTGAGGGCGTTCAGCAATTAAATTGCGCAACCCTTGGGGCAATGGCCATCCTATTTCCGCACAAGCAAGGAGCAGTACTTGTAGCCGGCAAAGGATGTGGCCAAAGCGCCTAGCAACAAAAGAGTAGGCCAACAAAACTTTTGTTTCTGCATGTCGCTGGCATGTGCTGACAGCCTGTTGCCCAGTTTCATAGATTTCAGATTGGATTTTGTCATGGCTTTAAGGCTTGCATGATACAGTAAGAACCTAGATGTGCATGCAATAACTTAACATTTGGAACTTTGGAACGTTTGAAAATTTTATCATCATTAGAATCATCATGTCTTCATATCATATAGATACAGTATATCTAAGCATTAAGATCTATATATAGATCAAATCATCATCATGATCATCAGGATCGCCATCACCATCACCACCATCATCCACCATCCCTCAAAGTATGACAGCATGAGATCTCTAGAACTAATGATTCATAACTTAATAAGATTTGGCACCTTTTTTGCACAATGTGCCAAATGGGATGCACATGTTGGCAATTCACTCAGTCAACTCGATGATCCGTTGCCTTGCCTCGACCCTCCCGCAACAGGTCTGCAATCGGGGCCACGGACGGACGGTTCGTGGTGAAGGGCGCTACCACTGTGGCACTGGTAGCGCTGCTCAAAGCCATCCTGAGGTGGGTGATGACCATGGAAAGCCTCGCTTCTCTTGCCCGAATCCGCCCTAAGCACAGCCCATTGATAGGTTTGCTGTTGTGATAATAAGGTGTGTGCACTTCTCCAATATTCCGTTTGATTCATAGTTCACATATGTGAGCTGCCCAGAGTCCCCACATGGGCCGTTCGCAAGGCACCTGAGCTTGTGAGGGCAGTAAAACCATCTCAAGATCTGAGGCCCTCAAAACATCCATCAATTCTTTTTATCAATTGGACCATTTCATTTCATGTATCGTCTCGTAACACCTCATATTTCGAGAAAAGTAACTATGTTTCATACACATTCATAAACTTGATACATCATCTTAATAACAATAATCATCATCGGTCTTATCATTCTTGTTATCATCATATCCTTGTTATTAGTTATCATTATTATATCTTCTCTTAGTCATCACGTCATCAATTCCCATTATTGCTCTTCTGGACAGATCTGCCAGATCTGCACTGTTATTATCTACTGTAATATTACTAGTAGTATCATTGGCATATATTGGCATTATATCATTGTCAGTTTCATCATTTTTGTATATCATAATTTAACATGTTGTTATTATTGAATATTTCCATCACGTAGGATCAAATTAAAGTTGTCTTTGTGTCCAAACTTTCGGATATTTTTTCAGGTGGAAACAGTGCAAACAAACAACAGCTGACTTCACGTGAGTTGTCTTGTCAAATGTTTGGCTCAGTGACCCGAACGCACAAGTTCCACTCCACTGCCCCGAGCTGTTGTACGTGTCAAGTCACCGGAATCGTTTCCTCCGTCGCCCACCATCGCACCTGATCTTAAATTGGCAAGGGAGGTGTCATATTTGGAGCCTTGTTATTTACAAAGTTTCTACCTTTCAGAAGTGAGCAAATGTATAGCACATCACGGCACCTGGCTGATTCCACCTTATCGTGCTGGATTTCTTTTAAAGGATCAACAACATTAAAGAAACAACAATAAGATCAATAAGATAAGCTGACCTTATGATTGCATTCCGTCAAAGGTTGCAGCGTTGAACTCTGTTTCTGACAAAATCATTACGAGTACATGGCAACCATATAATTGGTGTAATTCAGATTTGTTACAGTAAGTGCAAAGTGCATGTTATGTTTTCATGTCGTGACTTCTCAACCGCAATATGTGTCAACCGCAATATGCGTCTCACTCCAAATGGGCTGATCATCCGCTGACAGTCGTTGAGCAAATAGTTTCCACCCGGGCACACATGAGTCCCTGGGACATGAAGCCTTCCACCACCTGGTGCAAGCTGGACACCGGAGGCAGGGATGAGATGTTGATGCATGACCGGCGTGACCTGTCAATATTTATCAATATTCACTCGCCCATCCTCCCATATCCTCCCTTGACTGCAGCACTGTCAAAGGTGACAGCATGGTAGTCAAAGCAGAATGAGCAAACCGACTACTTCGAAGCTGATGGGAAAAATGCAAGACTAGAGTCAAGACTAGAATCCGGGTACGTGGCTCCAGTATATACTACAGTTACTACAGTATAACAATTCTGGATATCGACAGAAGTACTGCAAGTTACTGTGAGTCCATGAAATTAATTTCGTGCAACCTCTGTGCGTCCAAGGAGCATTAATTTTGCCATTCGGCGTCATCCTTGCAAAGATTCTGATGCAGGTCAGCAGCTCCCAAAGCAGGGAGGTGTGACCTGCGGCTAGGAGACTAGACGGACTCGACTAACCCATGATCCCCTAGTCTGGGATTCATTTCTTAGTCACACACATGAATCAATCATACTTTTTCTAGTTCAAATGCTTTTGAATGAGACCTATGCATAATATGCAAATCGATTAAACAAAAGAAAGTGATATAATATGACATAAAATATTGTTGCTAATATTGTAAATCAACATGTATGTGACAAGTCAGAATGCCAGTGCCACGCTTGGGATTCAAGCACCTCAGTATCCAATTGTCATTTGACTTCCATGAAATTGCAATTTGGGAGCAGTTCGCAAGTTTTGAGACAAACAAAGCATAGAAACAACCTTAAATCTTAACATATTCTCAACTCAGTTTCGGTTTTGGAAATGAACGGAACCAAGTTCAGTCAAATCAGAAATAGGTTATCATGGATCAACACGATTCAACCCTGGAGTGTATACTCGATTCACTGTGGCTGTTGTGGCTGCCATTTCCTCTGCTTACTGAATTGATTCTGTGGCTTGTTTGGTTTGTTTTCGTGCCACTGCTTTCTCCCTCTTTCTGAATTGATTCTGCCTTGTCCCAATGCCTTCCCCACGGGCCTTTTCCACTGCCCAGCACTTTACCCTTCTTCAGCGAGGTCAAACGAGATCCCAGAAGCACGCGCCGCAGGTCTGGGGAACATTGCCTAGGAAGTGCCAGTGGCCTTCTCCACTCTTTGCGGCTTCTCCCACGAGTTTGGACGCATCAGCAGCACTGAGACCAAAAAATCACTATACATGTTTAATCAGTTTTACATATTTTACAGTATACGGTGCGCTCTAGTTGCTGCTCTTTGTGTCTGGAACCTACATGGGCTTGCACGAAAGGCTTGCACTTTTGCACAAGAAAACATACTATAAGATACTCATAGATCCAACATGTAGTCACTAGCATCACCTTGGCATAGATTTTACTATGCTTATCATCTATTTGGCAAAGAACACAAAATGAACATACCTTCCCAAGGTGAACCACCAAGAAACCGTGTCTCCCAGTCCAGCTGAAAAGGTTTCCATATTAAATACACTAAGGACAACCAAGGTCTACATCTCTGGGACCAAGACAAGCCACTGCGCTGCCAACCACTCATAGGCACGTTGTGTCACGGCAAGCTCACACCACTCATAGAGGCGAGAAAGAACAATCTCCTGAAACACTTACGGTCAGCTGCCAATCCAATGAACCAATTATGAATCAGCCACAATCATACGAAAGCACCAATACCAACTGGCTTTTCGCTAAAGCTGCCAAGATCAGGTCCAACTCTTCCCGAGACTTCACTGACAGGAAAGAATTGATCAATTTTTCTCAGCAAAGTTCCATTAAGTTACAGACCTGCCCAGAAAACAAGGCTGTTTGAAAGTTTTTGTTGAAGGAGTACTGACTGTGAATGGAAAAATCAAGTATAGAATGTGGAAATGAAGCATGTCATGTGTGCCCTTGTCAATATTGAAGAGGAAAGTAACTGTGGCATTGGTGCCATCAAGAATCACAAGAGTTCATCGTACGAGTACCGTAGCAAATGCCTGAATCAAATCAGTGACCTCCACTTGAGTTCCAAAAAAGTCCCACGTCACAAGAGACAGCGATCCTCAGTGGAAAACACAAAGTCTTGATCTGTCACCTCATCTCCTGCCAGTAGAAACAATCATCCGGTGCGGAGGCTTCGCTACAACTATGATGAGGAATCTTATAACGGGTCCAGGTAGAACATGGTCATTGCCAAAGGCTCAAAAAAAACACATCTGAAGTATAATACATATATATATATATTTATAAATGTATATACCATTGTAAGATACTATAGTTTGTATATATCTTTTATACCATTGTAAGGTATTATAGGCACGAGATGGTACGAGTATATGCTCAGTCAGATTCTATCACAAGTAGTTTGACCAAAAAGAAGGCTGTCCACCATTTACGCGGAGCCATCTCACTCAAGACCAAGATCCCAGCCACATTCATATTCTTCATTCACTTGCTTGTGTCTACTCGATAAAGCAATGGTCTGGCTACATTGTCTTGATGTCAAACTGACAAATCTGTCCCAAGAGTCCTCCGTGCCTACACAAGTTTGCTCGTTCATTCATTCATTCATTCATTCATTCATTCATTCATTCATTTCTTCGGGGTATATTCAGATCATTTCAGATCAGCTGTCTAAGCCAGTCCTTTAAGTCCCCATCTACTTCGAGCCTGCGGCAGAGCCGACCACGTCGTTGGCCTCTTCTTTGTGATGCCAAGTCATCCGCCTGAATGTGAGAGCGAAGAAGGCTTGCCGCTTTGTAATCTTTGTAAATGTAATAGAAACATTCCTATAAACAAAAGCCTAAAACCCCAGAGACAATGTGAAAACAATTATAGTATGACCTCCCCAATGAACCTATGAGGAGCATGTTATGCAGCATGTTGCTCTTTCAACTTTGGCCAATCTCTGTTCACCCACGCTTTGTTGGAGGAGAATCTCTGCTCGAGATAAGCCACAAAAAAGGTGCCTGGGTACCGTGCCTGGACAGCTCGTGTTCATCATGAGCCTCTCTGGCGCGGTTCTTTGCCGCCTGGCGTGATGATTGACAGCTGCAATTTGAGCTCAAAGATTGTACGGTGCTCTGTATGCGGTGGGATTCGAGTACTGTTGGTGCATGAAGATTCCAAAATTCAATCACTCCAGGACTCCAAGTGCATTGTTTGTCTTGTAATCGTTCCATGGAATATAAATCGGCCTATATACCGAGCAATTGAACAGCTATTGCTGCTACAGTAGATGTTCGATCTGGGCAAGCGTCTGTTGCATCTTCCCCTTGTCAAGGCACATGACATCATCACCCGATATCTGAATTCAGCTGTTCAAAGCTCTTAAGGATTTGAGTGCACATTGGATGCTTCTGAAAAAACTTCACCTCCACACGTCAAGACCTGAGCAACAACTCCTCGCCTTTATGGTCGCTTCTCCACGAGCTCCTGCAGCACTCCCTGGGCAGCTGGTTTTTAACAAACACCAAGGATCTGTTATTGGCTTAAGCATAATACTCTTCGTCGTCTGCTGTTGATATTTGTTCTTGTGGTGTGCAATTTTTGATGATTACCACCGACAAAGCACTAATACAGCACAAGACTGAAGTCCAACATGGTTGCAACAATTAGACAAGCCAAAAGAAGGCGGAGCATTCCTAGTTGTCGAGGAATCCAGGTCCAATGTCTGACAGGGTACGTTTATCATAATTTACCATGGTTGCAGACTCTCCTGAAGCTTTCAACCCCGACCCTCCACACCTCCTCGCCACTGTTTGTAGTTTTTTCTCCAGTTCAGCCATTCATTTCCCAGCAAGATCTGGTTCAAGCCCTTCAAATCATCTCCGCTACACCTGCTCCGGAATTACGAGGAGGCAAGGGGATTTCTCCACTCAGGATGTGAGATTTTAGATGTAACTGATGCAAAGCGGCTTTAATGGTTAGTAACTGCTGAAGTGGCAAAGGACCAGCCTAGTCATATTTCTCAAGTGTGCTTCTGGGGACCTCTGGGTGATCTCTTCATTTCTGAACTGATTCTGGTATTCTTCGTGCAGCACAGGGCATCAGGGGGCAAAATATACCGTTATATACATGTATAATCCAGTGCAAATAGCTGCTATACTTATTATGCAAGTCAGCCAATGAACTTCTCCCATCATTCCAGGCCTCCAACAAACAATGTTCATCCCCCGGGAGTCCGTCTCCACATCGCCCAGCAAGACTGGAAGCCCAGGCAAGGCCAAGCCAATCTCCTCATGTCAAGGCATCATAGGCATTCACAGGCAACGTTGCTGCATCCGTTCATATCAACGGATATCAACGGCAAGAAATTGCTCCAGTATATCCATCAAGCATCATCAAGAGCTTCTCAAACTCCGAGGACCTCTGAGTTGTTTGATGTTTTTGATCATTTGACTCTACCAAGCCACCTCAACACTTACCAATACTTACATTGAATCAATTATCATATATGAAGCCAGTGCTTACTGCTCAACCAAGTACGAATCCCCAAACAAAAGTCCTTGGCAATCGAGATGGCCGTCCCCGCCGCATCGCCTGTGATCATGACCTGGGTTGACACCATCTAGCGATCCAGGTTGGCCCGCGTGTCCCGCAAACACGTTGACAACCCCAATGGCTGATACTGTGGCTCTGCGATCCCTCTCTCTCTGTGCAAGTATCTTACAAATATCCTGCAGTATTCCAGTGCGTGCATAATATATGTATGTATATATATATATATACACACACCTTAGAAGGGGTTCAAGCTGATTCAGCAAGGTCACACATACCTCGTATGTAAGCGGCGTAGACTGCCAAGAAGGTATTGTTGTGCTGTCTAGAGTGATACCGCCTGTTCTCAGGACCAGCATTGAATTATCTATGAAATTAATTGTTGCATTCAATTCATTCACGTCTTCCAACCACCTGCATCCAAAGCGCACTTCTCACATCGCCACTGCGTAATCGCTCGATGGTCTCTGCAGTGTCGCTGCGCGCAGGGTTTTTGAAGAGCAACAAACCTTCCGCCATGCCGTGGGGCCGTGGCTGAGGGGGCTGGTATCTGCTGGTATGAGATATTTGTATAAGGATCAGTTGGTATCCCCGACTATTGAGAAGATCTGGAATCCTTCCGATGGCTCATGTCTAGTGAAAGGGTGGGCCTTGTACAGCCTGTTTTTGGGGAACCAGTACTCAGAAAGGAAAAACTTCGGCATCGACGATTCAATGAGTGCTCAGGAAGAGCCATGAAACATATTGAAATATCCTGCGAAACCCAGCGAGGACGAGCAATGACTTTTGAGCCAAGTCACCCAAAGCTGCCCAAGGTCCAACAATGTCCAACAAATATGCCCAAGGTTTACTATGGTTTGCGTTTCAAATGGCTTCACTACAATAATACAAATATTGTGATTAACATGATACAATCATTATGAATTTTAAAATCATAATGTCTTGATTGACCCCATTCCACTTCCAGCTTGGTCCAGTTTCCCTGAACTTCCCTTCCCGCGCCTAGCAATGACAAGTCTTTCTCCGCCTCTGTCCTCGACCTTACTTCTTCTGCGGGGTCCACTACCCGTGCTGCGACGGCCAGGACATACATGCCCGAGTAGGCATGAGCGGAAGCCACCTGCAGACTGTTGTCACTGCAATGTCTTATTTAAGAGTCCAAACAGTCATTGTCTAATTATACTTGACAACTTGAAGAGCACAGGAAAGGTTGATTTCCTCTTCAAAGAGATCAAAGGGCCACCAATAGCAAGAATATTGCAATATCTAATTTGTATAGAATTTTACGCATGTACTATATCATGTGATATTATATAACATTAATGTGTGTTAAATGTATGCTTCATGATATCATATAATATGTATCTACTATTATCTACATGCCAGTACATCCAAATAAGCCATGGAGACTGAGATTGGACACAGGTGGAGATTTCCTGTCCTCCCACCTGGACGAAATTGTCGGGAACGGACTCGGGACGGCAAAGTCGCAGCACATGCTCGAAACTGCCCTTGCAGTAGATCCCTGTCACAACATCCAGTTTTTCTGGGTTCGGAGCAGCCACAAAAGCCTCCAATCTTCCGAATGTCGCATACACTACACTTTCATACCGAGAAACGCTGTGAGAGAGGGAACCACTATGCAAAGCACGACGGAACAGATCTTCAGTTTGGATATGCCTGACACATCCTGAATTAGATAAAATTATAGTCTGTGCATTCCATTGCCGCCCATGCCTCGTTCCCCTGAAGGGAGGTGCTGGACCACTGCACTCATGGTCATGGTGCTGTGGGAGAAGTCAAAGCGTTTCCTGTAGCAGTGAGCTTTGGAAAAGGCACTATTGCTGCCGGGCGAGCATTACCCTAGCACAACTTGCCATGCTTTTGTCGAAAATGTGAGCCAAATAATCTTGCCGAAGTGAAGGAAATAAGGAATTTGTTGGCTTTGCTTCTCGCAGAGCACGTCTGGTTGAACTTGGGGGTGCTCTGTCTATGAAACTTCAGGCACGGTCGGGTTTACACGAGGAATACCAAGCTACATACCCAATTCAACCTACATCAATCTTCCGAATTTCCTTACCGGCCTTCATAACTGGCTATCCCATCAAATGAAGGATTTTGTGTAAATGCCATCAAATTGACGACCGATTGTCAAACCTACAGTGACATATCGTATCGGCATGCAATCTCCAGTGCCATCTCCATGGGCAGGCAAGCAACATGATCTCAATCTGATGGGAGGAATTCGATTGAATCCGAGACTGGGATGTCAACGTCCAGCCAGATGCTTTGAACATGTTCCTGAGACCAAACCAGCGACAACAGAATATGCTCTCTATGGTCAACGCCAGTGAGATTGGAATCTCGTTCGTGCACAGAAAGGTCTGAGAGTGGAAAAATAAGTCTATGGTCCGAGCATAGTAGGAATATGTACGAGGAGCACTATAGACAAACCAGACAACACTGCAAGCTCAACCAAACCTTTGAGGGAAATCCCTTGGACAGGAAGGTCACACTACCAAGCTGTAGCATTTGGGAAGGTGTCAGAATCAAGATGTGTGAAATCTTTTCTCAGGATCTGTCACCGTATCATCATGCACCTCCTGCGGGAATGAAACATGGTAAGGCACTAGTCTCTACACTTGTCTGCATCAATCTGGGTTTCACATGATATATCGATGTCAAAATCATGCACCTGCATAAGCCTAATTACTTTTATTGCAGTTTCCTGAACAATCATTTCAAGTAAATGTGGGTGGAATACCAGAGTGCACTCAAATAGAGATTGTCTTCCACTATTATTACATACATGTGCAGCATCACAACTTAAGCCTGCTTAATGTACGTATTGCAAAGAGTGTATAATCTAATCTGTTCATGAATCACAATACAACACCATACAATAAAACACAGCCTCAAACAGCCGTTCCGCGATTGGCCAGGGCCCAACGACTGCCAGGCGGCACTTCCACGGCATTTCCAACCACACCTTCGAAAGCCATCGCCACAGGTGGTCAAACGGGTGATTGTAACACACTTGTAGCAACGAGGCATGCGGAATGTCACAGGCAAACCAAAATCAGACAATGAAAACTGCTCAGAAAGGATGACAAAACCTCAAGCAGTGGGTCAGGGATATCATATATGTACAATATAATATGGATTGTATAATATGTCAAATATGTATTATGGATTATCAATATTATATACGTGTGTGTATATTTGCGCGCAATACATACATACATACATACATTGACATAATTTGAGATACAGGTGTGGGATTCCTGAAAGCCAATTTTGAAGGATAGTGTGAGAAGCGGGAGGGTTGTTCAAACCGTGAGTCAAATCCAACTGTTTCCAAAGAAACAACATTGATGACACAGCTGCATCCTGGCGGGATCACGTGTCCACTTTCAGGTCCCCACCGGTGAAGTCAACACCCAGTCCCCAACAAACCGCCTGCTTCAGTGCCAGCGAAAGGAGACAATGAATGTGTGCTCGCGAGACAACAGAGAATCTCCAAATCCTCAAAGTCTCACTATGTCTCACTTATGGACTTGACCAAACACAAAACAATGATTCAGCAATAGTCAGCGCTCACTTCAGGTACAGATGAGCTCGATTTTCACAGCTTGGAACTTGTCGCATCTTGTTGCCGTGTCAGCCAAGGCTGAGGGTCATGTCTACTCCCGGGTAAGTGGCAACTTGGACTCTCAAGCCAAGGATCCCAATCAGAGCGACGCGGCTCATCCTCCAGTGATGGTGTCACGCCGTTGCCTGTGACCCGATAAGAGGAGAAGGGACCGGCGCTGCTTTTTCCACCTGCCATGGTGATGATGAATGCTCGTTTGGAGGCAAGTTGCAAGAATGAGGCCTGTTTGCAAGAAATGCAAAAAAGTTTCTGATACTTCAGGGAAAACGATGTAGCACAGAATCATTGAATCATTGAGGACACGGGTTGACGGCCCAACTTCATCACGAAGGCCTACAACTAGAACGTATGACAAATTGGTTTGCAAACGACTTAAAGGACCAAAGCCAAATAGATCCAAATAGGCTCTTGGGCTTGGTAAATTGCGAAGATCCAAGGTGCCTCCATTGGACACACAGTGCACTCCAAAAAATTCAAGGCCTAAGCGTGGAACGACAAGTTTGTGGATCGCGTCCGTCAGTCAAACCGTGCCCGAATCCGTCCCACCATGTTTCAGTGAATCAGAAACATTACTTGATATCACTTTGCTTCCACCGAGTCTTGGGGTGCAACATGTAAAAACGTTTCATGGGTTCATGAATGTTCATGGCAACGTGCTGAAAAGGACCATGAACACCAATTGGGAGCTGGCCTCTGCTCATGTGCTGGATGGAAACACGTCTTTGTATCTTTGTATCTTTGTATCTGTTGACGTCTTTGTTCATACGTTGATCTGTCCGGTTTCCTTGGAAAGAAACAGTGGATCTAGGGATAGAAAATGATAGACATATCTGAATGCCCAGATCATCCAAATTTTACCAAATACATTGAAGTTCTGAAAAGCACGACAACAGGATGAACGTCAAGCAAAGTACCCACCGCTAGTAAGACTCACCATCCAGCATGCCCTTTGTAAGTCCAAAGCTACCCAATATGTCCAAACAGCTTCTGGTTTTTGATTCTCAATCGTGACGTGAATTCAGTGTGAACATGAGTCAATACTATATCTTGAGACTATGACTATAGCATACTGTAGCCAACATTGACACACTTGATTTACTTATAAGATTTTCAGAAGAACAATTCTTAAACTTGAAACTGACGCGGCTCTGAAATGGTTCATTGAAAGTCACACTCCAATGTCCTCGCCTCCTTTAATGTGCTCACCTTCAAGCGACAAATGCTTCAAGAGACGACCCTGAATTCAGACAGGTAACCACTAGTTGTGAGGGTTCCTGTTTTGTCGAAGCAAGCAACTCGGACCTGCCAAACAGCCACCAATGGCACCGAATTTTGATGGGAAACAATGGCCTCGAAAAATGGAGAGGATGTTTTTTGGATCATTCTAGACTCTTGTATCGAAGAGATTCAAATCAAAATCAAATATTATGTGGATTGAATGACTAAGCACTTGGGGATAATATTAACATTCAAAGTCTTGACGGGTGTTGCACCACTACCGAATTATGAGCCAGGGTATTGACGAAGGCATGAATGCTTCATTAGCAATCAGCAGGCAAAAAGATGTTGGCTTTAGCTTACAAGATCTTAGAGGTGATGGGAGGCATGGAAGATTCCCGCCTTGCCGGCGAGTGCGATGCGTTTTGGCACCACGCAAAAGATGCACCCCTCCTGCAAACGCTGACTCATTCATGGCATGCGCCCTGTGTGCACTCCAAGAGTATGAGCTTCCTGATGTCCCACTTAGAATCCACTAGAATCATCATGTCGAGCAAGCTGGTCAGCACTTCTCAGGGAAGAAATCTCCCAAACTTTACTGTGGGACAACAAGTCCCTGCCAAACTTCCACACCCGGTCCTGTTTGAGCCTTTGGGCTGAGACCACCTGCGAAAGTTTGTGGTCATTCGACATTTTCAAACCACGTCAAAAAATTCAGCCCCATTGAAAAGCCTGAGCGGTACAAACCACTGCTTGCAACCGTCAAATTGATTCTTTGACATGATGCCCTCATCAAATCCCGCTACCCTCTAATGGTCCCTTCCAATTTGCCATCCTGACATGACGGGGTTTCAAAAATCTTGCTGCAAACAAACAACTTCAAAGGCCTCATCCTAAGGTTCCACTGCAAACGAAAGTCGACAAATCACTTCTACTGTGTTCTAGGCAGTTCTAGGCCAACTCTATCTCAATCCCTCTCCCGGCAAGCCAACAATCAAAATAACAAACCAAACCCTCTGCCGCTGCAAGCCGCCTGCCCAACGGAGAGGACGATGTGCAGCATGGTTGGAAGTACACAGGAACAGGTGAAAACCGCAGAGGCCCAAGTGGCTGTGATCGGCAAATGCCTCAAAATTCACAGCACGGAAATAATATCAAACCATCAGAAGAACAGCTGTTCGTGTACCTTTTTCCGCAAAATGCTAATGGATGCTAGGGATATCTGAAATACTGGTATCCACACCGATCCATGCCCTGGTTGAACTCCTGTGCCCTCCCAGTCTTGACAATGAACTGAAAGAATCGAAGGTTATGGTATAATGATAATATGTCAGAGGTGCACGCGTGGATTCTGTATACATGCATGTTCAAAAAGCAGTTTGAGCTCTTCGAAACATTTACGCACTGAGTGGACCCAGTAGACCATCCTTTCCCCAGTGGCAGTGGCACACCAAACTCAAGTCCCGAGTTCTAGCTAGAAATATCTAGTTTGATAGATGTGTATATATCTGTAAAGTATATCTATGTACACAAAGGTATCATGGCAGCCTTGGTATCTTCTGGTACTTTGTGAGGGTACGAGCGCAGCAAGCCAAAATATCATTTCCAAACTTGTAGATGGGAGTTTGACCAAGTTGTGTGGCACTTTCACTTTGCCCTTCTTTACACCCATACGAATATACGCCAACAGCCAACTGTGTTGAGATGCTGATCATAGGCATAGCGCCAATACATCACTCTCCTTGGCGCTGGAAGGTGCTAAAATGATTCAGGTGATTGGGTTAACGATTGACTGCAGTCTTGTTTAGCTATGAAGTTCACTAATAGAAAATGTCGGAAAGTGATACAAACAATTCAATATATAAATATACTAAAAATATGCTAAACTACCTACTGTAAATGCCTTTGCAAATACAAGAGAGCAATACTTTTGCATCTCGCCTAGCATATCGTGGGGATGTTTTCGGTGTTCGAGGGTTCGATCATACATCAACAGGCGCCAACCAATATGTGACAAGCATATTGCCGGATGGTTTCCATCATATTCATGGATGTTGTGCGGACTCTTCTAAGTGTCATTTGCAGCTCACCAAATCCAAGGACGGTGTTTTCTCAGATTTATGTTAAATGTGCGCAGTGTGAAATTTCCAGGCCAAGGATCATCAAGGTGATTGCGACGAAGAGCGCATAAAGGATCAGCAAGAAAAAAACCACCTGATTTGGCAAAGAAGGACTGCGAATGTTGCGAGTTGTTGCTTCGTCCCTAAAGGGATCAATCCTCTTGATGATGGGTTTAGTATCTGTTCATCTGAGCAGCAGCAAAACAACTGATACGGCACAATATATCAAAACACATTTGGATTGGGGTTCCTATTTGTACTTAGTATACGCTACATACATCTACATACTATACTATACATACTAGCAACAAAACTACCTTCTGAAAGTAAGATTCCTACAGTTTAATATATAGATATTATGCTTATGTATTATATTATGTATTATTGCATATTATTGCATATTATTGCTATCACTGCAAGTGCTGGTCCAAAAAGTCGAATGACCCGCCTTATCGCATCCAATCCCATTGGATCGGGTACCCAATGCTATTGCAGAAAAGGAACCGAGAGCTGCTCGTCATATTTGAAGATCAGCTTGGGAGGATATAGAATCAGCAGCAGCAGCTGCCCCTTCCTCAGCTGCAACCGTGGGCAGCCCCACGATAGGGTCAGATCATTCTGTTGTTTTTTGTTTTCATCGGCAGGTTTTAAGCATTCTGCTGCATGTGGGTCAATGTGAATGATCTAAAAAATGTTCGACAGAACTTACATTCAGCATCCCATTGGCTGCAGTATACATAATCTAGACTATCTCAAGTGTGATCCTCTGCCAAACCATCCAAACCAGCGGTAGATAGGTGGATTGTTTGAGTTCATACATACATATACATTGTATTTTGGACATTGTACTGTGTCCTATTGGTTTAGATGTTTTGATGCTTTGGATACTCTTCAGAATTCAAAATATAAACTTAAGATAAACAAAATAACATAGAATTATAAATATAAGAAAAGATTAAGCAAAAAACCACAGAAAACATATTAAATTGTATACTAATGATAGAAATAATAATGACTGAAAAGATTAAAAAATATATTAAAAACAAATACGTAATATAAACATAAAATATGAGAATTAATAACCATCAAAAATCAATGATAGTGTATTGGCCAAAAGAAACATCCAAAAGAAGATAATAATGCAGATTTTTACTAGGAATAACATAAGATAAATGAAATGTCAATTAAATGACATTAAAATAGAATATTGTCCAATAATGAATACGTTATCACACACTTCACTTTCACTCCTTCCTTGCTAAGCATCTGTGTGTTGATGCCGGTGTGAGTTGCTAGAGCCCACGTATCATCATCAACCGCTTGCAGCACGGTCGTCCCAGCCTGTGGGGGAGATTGATCCGGTCAATGGAGCATTCTCATGCATTCCCCAAGTCACCAAAACAAAAGCATATCAACATGCTGGCTTGAAGAAAACAAAGCTGGTGAGTGGCCGTTTATGAGGACAGGGCCTACAGTACAATCTTGGCCTCGGCCAAGCCCTAGATTTGGATGTAGAGAAGACATGACAAAACAAGGAAATACACATCATTGAGAACAAAACCTCATATTTATCCCCGAACAGTGGATAATACATATCATCGCATACAATGACATATTCACATATTAGAAGGTTGACCGAATCAAACTGGAGCAAGTATCTGATGCAATGGCTTGGAATTTGGGTTTGTGTTTTTCTGTCAACAATGGAGTCTAGTCTGTCACTAATTCAATTGACAGGTCTGAATGATATCACCCCAAATGAAAACAAAACATGTATAATTATACATTCTGTGTATGCATAGTAACATGCCTGCATTCTGAATGATATTGTGATCATTATACAGTGACCATGACAAATTGTAAAGCATAAATCTATATACAGTACTTGGAAATCGTTTGAACTGCTCGTTACAATAAACGTTAAGAAAGCCGGATTAGAACAAAACGGGAAGATGGTCCGATCGTTTGAGATTGAAGCGTCTGAAAATCGGTCAGTCCAAGCCACCACCAAGACATGCTTTGCCGGGAAGCGCAAGGCCGGCCTCAGTCCCCCAGTGAGTGGTACTCATGCTTCCGGTGTAAGGTCCTTTGGCTGCTACAAACGGATAATTTCCGAGCTGGCGCGTTGAACATTTACGCCCCTGGATTGACTTTGGAAATCCATATAATATCAACAATAACATACTATAATATATACCGAAATTATATTCATCAATGTCCATTAATCATGATCTATGTATTTCATACCATATTATTCCAAATATTCTAATTGTTATATAAATAGTTCATCTCTAAGGTCATTCTGACATTTGTTGGATTGCTTTACCGAACAAATCCTGTCTGAAAACGAAACCAATCAAGTCCAAAGTTGTTTCTCCTCAGCAAGCTTTGATGCCCCCGCAACTTTCCCCGTGACTCTGGTAGATCTGGATCCTTTTTCTTTGCTTTCAAAATTCCAGAAGGTTGGGTGCCGTTGTTTTGAAGGTAGCCTGGAAAGTAAAAAACATAAAGAACAAATGTGATCAAAAAATGTGACAACATCATACAACATCATACAAAATGGTTGAACACAATGGGTTCAATGGATGCGTCTTTTTTCATGACACATTTAGCACCAAGGCACAAGTGCTGCGGAAGCTTTTCCACCTAAGCCATGGCTCAGCGACAACCACTCGCGATCGGCGAAGGACGATTCTCGTACAAAACAAAGTCTGGCGAAGTCCTCAAATGGTAGGTCCCTTTGAAAATTGAACATTCAGTTGGAAACCCCAAGTTGAGAACTGTATCTATAAGTACGAGTATATCAGTATATCTCAACCAAGTTCCATCAATAAGTGAATACCCAACAATATTGACATGCAGCATGCACGGAATTCACATGACCACAGGTGTGCCACGGGATACTCTAATTCCCTTCCGAAGTTGGTCCGGGGCACTGGTGATAACCGTTGCACCGGCATGGACTCCCCGGTCAGTGTGGATTCATCGCACACCGCTGCACCGCGTAAAAGCAGCAAATCACAAGGCACCTTCAATATTTGGATTGGCCCTACTGGCAACAAGCGGTCTTGATGGGGTTTGGATCCACGTAAACAATGGGTCGGAGTCGTAGGAGCTTGACAATACGGGCCAAAAGCGGGGGGTGATCATCATTTACGATGTACCTTTCATCGTTCATCAAACGTGGACATGGTAGCCTTCAGTGGTTCCTCTGTCAACCTAACAACACCAAAACATAAAACAATTGTAAGAAAACAACGGACAACCCTAAGAATCCCTTCTACGTTATCTGACTCTACGGGCTGCAGGTCGATAGGATAGGGTCATTGAGTCATGGTTGCCAGTTTAGTCACTGCTCCCCTCAGCTTCCACTCTGCTACATCCTGGGCTCCCCCACAGGTCCACTGTCCACTTTGACGATATCACCAGGTACCAACTCCCGTGCATCGATCTGACCACAAGGTGCTGTTTTTGTGGAGCATACACACCTCTCTCCGCACTCATTCATCAAAGTGTCAATCCCAAGGTCTTCTATGATCTTCTATGTGCAGGAGTGCATATCACCTGATTCACCAATATATAACTCAATTTTGATCAATTCTAATCCACAGCCACTTGCATAACTTCTAGGCAATGTTTTTCATCCCTTAGCGCTGCTCAATGAAACTTCTGGACTCATCTGACACTATTGCCAGTCGGTTGCGTGCCATTTGTCAAAATGCGTCATGTTTGTTGCACTATTATCTACATTGTAGACATGAATATAGTTTCCTGCAATTGAAGCGCTCGAAAGCCTTGCGTCTGACTTTTTCAAATTCAGGGGTCTATGATGATCTATGATAATCATTAGATAATCATTATCATTATTCGTTATATATAATCTGGTAGTGCGAATAAAGTTCTATCATGTTCCATCCGAATATTTCCATCGAGTTAATTGCTCTGTACATTTGACAACAATTGACACTTGCCTCCCTGACAAGTCCATCACGCAGCACACGGGCAGTGATCTTCTGCTCCTAGACAATGCTGGCTGACTATCTTGCTCATATCCGCATGTATCATATCTCTATCTTGCCAAAAAATTGAGAAGTGCTTTCAAGCCAACAAAATCCCCATCCGGTCTTGCTTGAGCAATTGGCAATTCACGCCAAAATTTGGACATGCAAAAGGCATCAAAAAGAAACAATGTGGGATTTTCATTGATTTTCTATACCCTGGCAATTAAAGTCTCAAGATCGCGCCAGTAGCCGATAGCTGATGATTAAACTTCATGATTAATGATAGCTACAGATTGCCTGTTACATGGATTGTATTGACTTCACCAAGTCTATCAAGGGGGTGAACGCCACAAACCTGCTGAAGATGTCAAAGCATTTTCAAACCTCATCTTACATGCATATACCGTACATATATAGATATATATAATACGTATAATATACGTACTAAGACGTACTTGTATTTGGGCTGCAGTGAAAAACATAGAATACGATACGGGTACCTGGATAATCCTGGATAATGATAGAAAAATGAAAGTCTGGAGCTTGCGGCTAGATGCGGCTAGCATACATTTGAAGTCATTGATCAACTAATAACTAATAACCAGCCACCATCACTTTCCTGGTAGAGCGATAGAATTTCCTGACATGCTATGGGGATGGTTGGGGATCGCATATCACCGAGGTGAGCATCCCTCGGACCCACTCAGGCCATAGCGTCCATCATCGACTTGATCGAGCGCTGGCTTGCCAATCGCACTGAGGCGTTGAAAAAACCCGAGACAATGGCGATGGATACCGCGATGATGGTGTAGTGCCAGTAAGAAAACCACACCTCGCAATGTCAAAGAATAACACATCATAAATCATAACACATCCTCTTGAATCAATCTGACGAAACCAGGCTGCCGCCTTGCTAACAACTTCTCTTCCACATAATTAGCAATTAACAGCAAAATAACAGAGCGTCAAAAAATGGCAATATGAATAAATGTAGAACACTCATGGCTAATGATTGCCGCTTGATCTCTTGAAATTGACATGGAATTGGGAGGTGGGATTACAGCTATGTTTGAGACATTCCGACCTGTGTCATCCTTGACTCCACGTAGTCACTGGTGCCGGAACTTGAATATCTACTGCATTAATGGGGCCAGGCAATAATTGTAGACTTGCCCCTGTCCGACCCGAGGCACACAAACAGCATAGATGGAAAACTGGTAGAGGAAGAAGTAGGTGCAGAACTCCTTAGATTTGCCATGCTATTGGTTGAATAAGCAAGAATGATACAACGGTACAATGAGGCAATGGGCTCTAGTGGATGCAGAATTCACATTCACCGCATGAAAAGAAATTCCAAAATATTCAAAACATGAAAACGTTGTTTAGTGTTGTTTGCAATGGGCAATGCTCTCAAGAAGCAGAATCTAATATCACGGTCGGGTCCGGCCCCTCCGCTTGCATGCTCGACTAGGATCTTCGGTGAGCGCTTGGGTCCATGAATCCACTTCAAAGGGGATCTGATTTGGCCCAGCTGTCCTGGCTTGCCCGATGAGACTGTAAAATAGCTCACGAGATCTCACGAGCATTTCTTTTAAGACAACATCTACCAATCTACTAGCAACGCAATGCCTGGATCAATTATCAGAAATTGAGCAGTGACATTGACACACGTTTTGCATTGCTCCAGGGTCTTCTGTCAAACATACAAATATTTCTTTAGAATAACAAAGCTAAACAATGTCCCTGGCGTCCAATGGCCTGTACATCTCCTCCACAGTCATGAAGGATCCTTCTGTGGAAACACCGTGACTCCTGGCGCTGCCAGTTGCTGATCATGGAACCAGCTTCCAGTAATTATTATAGAGGTTGCTTATAGAGTTTGGAATGAACTTCGGAGCGTGCTGCAGTCATCGGACCTACTGCGGGAATGGTACATTCGTGTCATTCCAATGAAATCAATTCATTCAGAAGCAATGGCCAACCACTTGGCCAACCTAGGCTTCTTGGGGTCCAGTGTTTATCGGTTGAACTGAGGCTATTATCTAATATAGTGTGTAGACATCCTTAGGTTTGCGGTCCATTTGGTAGACCGCTCACCTGGGAATGTGACACCATGTGACACAGTATTCCCCTGCTTGCAAATTCAGTCCTCAAACCCCCGGTGTTGAGCAGTTCTGTGAAAGCATCATGGCCTCTGTGTAGACCTCAGCAAGGGGATCACGGCTGTCCCCTCGGTCGTCAAATAAGTCCATGCTCACCATGATTCTTAAAATCCATTGCTGCTGCTACATGTTGTTACTCTATGTTACTCTAATGCGCCTGCTACAGTAACTGCTTGCTGAAGCTGGCCTCTGTCCCTGACATGCTGAAACCCTGAGTGCTGTGAGGTTGCAATTCCGACTGCCCAAGGCATTCAGTACCTTGAGAACCTTTGAGAATGACACAATTATACTGCCGGCTTAGTCGTCAGCATAAGCGTAATGATCATATGAATCATATCAAACCTCATCGTAATATATTACTAAGACTTCCTTGTTGTATGGTGAACCCTCCAATCTGGCAAGGGATTGTTTTGCATCGCAAGGCTTGCACATGCCTTTCAGTAAAAGTTTGTTGGAGTTCACCATGGTTGTCTAGACTGCCTGCAACTTAAGTGAGTCTATGACTCTATGACTATGAGCTTTTCAGATACTATGTCTTCCGTCACCTCACGCACCTCCGTTCAAATCAACATTGGCCATGCCACTACTGCTGGGATCGTGCTGCTGGAAGCCATCGTTCAGCGGGTCCTCAGGCGCACAGTTGAGCACAAATGCAGCATCCATTTGCACGCTTCTTGTTGGAAAACCAGCGTTGTTGTTAGTCAGTCTAAGTCAAAGTATCAAACAAGTGTGAATGCACTAATTTTGTTCTTCCCACATAAGCAGTATTTCTATGATAGGAAAAACAAGAAAACAGCATGAAGCAGCAAATATATGATCTGTAATAATATACAGTATATTTATATATATATATCATAGTATATAATTACATATATGTATATTGTGTATGATATAATTACATTGGATCAATTTGAATTATATCTGTCTTGTACTTTTTATTTCATGTTTCACGGTTGGTGTACAGTAAATTAAACTGAAAGTTGGAGTCTATCAAATCGCTTACCATGATTCCTTATGAGCTTCAGGTCGCCTATTTATGGCTTTATGGGTGGGTGTCGGAACAAACGTTTGGACATCAATGGTTGAAGCGCCAGTAAAATAAAATCAAACTGGGCAGTCAATGTCTCAATGCGAACCTGATCCTCGCTGAAAGAACTTTAGGCGCTTTTGGTGGGCCATTGGTGGGCCATTGGTGGGTGATGTCGGTCGTCCTATCGAACGCTAAGAATCTAAAGGTCTTCTCCAATACCTACGGAAGGTCTCGGATCTGTACCCAACGTGGCCTAATGATTTGATATGATTTGTGTGTGTGTGTGTGTTGAGTAGGGAGTTGGCCTGAAAAAAAGATAAAAAAGTCCCCATGCAGCATGCATCAGCACGACTGAATGACCAGCTGATGCCAAGTGACGTAGACATACCGCTGACACCTGAACCTCGACTGGTGAATCCGAATTAACCCAGTGAAAAGTGCTGCTGCCACAGCTGAGTCAGCTAAGAGCAGGAAAGTTTGCAAAGTATTGAAAATTCGGGTGAATGCTTTACATGGAACTCATGATGAGAGGACGGAAACTGTCGGCATGTGGCATTTCGATGCATTTGGGCCAACAGTTACTTACTGGCCCAAGAACCCTGATGTATCTCCAAAGTTTAAGTGTGACAGCTTAAGAAGGGGAAGGGTATGGAAGGGTCATGGCTTCATGAGGATGCAACTCAGTCATATCCGTGTCACCGTGCAATCATGTATATACGTAGTTCCATTTGTATACATGTATATTCTATATTTCATATACTACGACCATACAAGTCCATATACCACTTACATAGCTTCTAAGCAATGTCCAATGCAGTGGTCGATCCATCTGCGACAAAGGGGCTCAACGAACTGCAGTTTGCTGACTGGGTCATACCTCAGCGCTTAATGATACTCAGCCCTCCTAAGGTCTGGCTACCTTGTCCCAACCCTTTCTTATGAGAACACTATTAGCCAAAGATCACCGCCCATGACGCAAGAGTCAGGTGAGTGGACCTAATCTGCAAATATCTACAGCAGGCAACATGATGCTGCGTGTCTTTACGTCTGCTGTGACTATCTCAAAAGCATGGCGATAGATCATGGGCTTTCAATTGGCAGGACAAAAAAGGATCAACAAAAACAAAGAGAACTTACAAATCTTACAATGTAGATTGACAGACTGCGATCACTGCGATCGGTATAGCACACAACTACTGAATACATCTGATTATATCTGAATATGAGAAACACCTCTGAATGTGAATACTGTACATACAAATGTGGATGTTTGATGATGTTTGAGCGAAGTCAGCTTCAGGTCATAGAAGTGATATGAAATGATTTATTGAAAGAGTCTTCAATGATTCCCGGAACAATCGTCGACCAAGATACCTCAAAGGCAAGGTCTGGGAAGAGGTGCCAGACAGCGAGAGAAAACCACCAGGGAGCTCCTGTGTCATCATCATTCATTAATATTCGTATATATTCATTGTCCCGAGGTTTGAGTAAATGAGATTTCTTCCTAGTCGTCGCAACAAGCCAGGAACAGGGGGCGCAGAAATGCAAACTCCCTGAGCAATCTTTCCCGTTTAGTGTTTGGTGCAAATTTGAGTGGATGACTTTCATGAACGAACGATGAATATGATAGATCTCGAACAACAAAAAGATCTCATGACAATGCGCATCCAGCAACGGCACCCCCAACTCCTTTCTTCTCAGAATCTTGGCTGCCAAACGAAGCAAATACTTTCGCAAAGCCAGGGTCCGAGAATAGCCGCTGCTGATGGTTTCCTGGTGAGGTCACGCAGCATGGTCAAGTCAAGCATGACAGCTTGAAGGGAAAGCGTTGCAACTTTATTTTGCCAGCGCACATCACGTCACCTTCTACAATTTGCGACAGATTTTGACTGTTGTCATTACTTGATTTGGGGCTTATGGCAAAGCGATGTGCGAGGATATGCCAGGTATAGGGATAGGTTCGATTCCTTTTCCCTACACATTATGTAATTGAGGCCACCACGTATATTCATGTATATTCACCATCAACACGGAAACCAAAAAGAAGCAACAACATCACGCCGCTATAGAATGGGTCAACACACGGAGTCACTTTCCACGATTAAATCAGCAAAATCAGCAGCCTCTTACCAAAGATCCAAGCTGTACAGGATAATAACAGGATAATACATGCATGCATATAAAACATTAACATACCCAGTTTGTACGAGTACTATGCTCAATTGACAGATTTTATAGAGGAAATGTGTGAGAGGATTTAATATTCAATATTGAATTGATGCTTGTTGCTCAGATCTGGGTCTCACAGCAGGGACAATCCTTGATTTTGTCCCAACATGACCCGATTTCCAGCTGGCTGTGCCTGACGCTCTTGTACGTAGACACAAATCACTGAAGCCTCATTTCACAAACCCAAACATCAAACTCTGTGGGTTTGGGCGACCGACACTGCGATGGATTTAGTCAACCAACTGAAACAATCGAAATTTGTCCAATATCCCATGGGCATGGAATGGGCAACCACCAGGCGGGTATACCATCCGCACAGGGTGAATCGCCAAACCTTACAGTTACAGTCTGCTGACTGATGCAAAGGCACAATCCATGATATTCCAAGCATTTCACACTCAGTCCGAGTCCATGTTTGTCCCTCAAGCCTTGTGGAACGGCGTCCGAAGACCAAAGTATTTGACCATCTGGCCCCCACTGTTGTCGATCAGCAGGAAGAACCAGGCCACGCTGATGCACCATATCTGCAGTCAGTGCAGTCAGAAGGACTTGGGAGGTACTTATACAGGGCTGTCTGCGTGCATGGTGTCTGACTTCGCAACCAAGGCAATCATCCCGATATATCCATATTGTTTGGCGGCCAAAACTGTATGATCAAAATGTTTTGATACTCAAAACATAGCCGACCAAAACTCAACCAGTCTGTCTTGTCACTTTCCATCTCAGTCAGGGCGTTCTGTTGGAAGGGCAATTTGTTTATCTTCTTCGATGCTATCTTCAGCACTTGGACCCTGAACCCTCTGAGCTCACTTGGACAGGTGAGACGATGGAGTGATGTGAGTGAGAGTGTGAATTCCACCTTGCACCAGCTTGAATCCTTCGAAGCTTCAGAACCGATTATGCTGAGCCAAGTAACGACCAAAAACCTTAGCTTGCAGTGCAAATGTGCGAGATGCTCGTGGGGTTGGCTTGCTTGTGTGGGTCTGGGAAGGCCACAGCAAGCAATGTGTGCCATGTGTGCTGTGTATCTTTGTTGAATTGGATAAGAAATGATAAAAAGATATAAAAAGTATACGAAAGCCAACACGATCAGTGGAAGAGATTGAAATAGGAGTAATAGGAGTCATTCTGTGCTCGACATGAGTGACCTTCTTGATTCCTAAAACATCTTGGCCCCAGATTCCACAGCTTGGATGGTGGCCAAACAGAATCAGTAGGCTCAACAGAATCAACCACATCATAGCATCTCCCATCACTAGAACATCCAACCTCCCTTGTTTTGTGATCTGTCTGACACGGTGACTGATATATGCTGATAGTATTGCGTGATATTACATTCTGTCTTGAACCGCTTGTAAGCTGCAAGTAAGATCAAACAAGTGGCGCATAGGAATTGGTGTCAAAGCTGCCGAAGACAGGAAAGGTTCCAATGAAGCACAGCTTTGTAGGCCATTCCCATTCACAACCTTGGCATGAATAACAGTTGTGAGATAGGAAAGCTGAGTAAGGATGCCGGTTGCAGTCACTCTGAGAACGAGTGTTCTCCTCCACCCGCTATAGTATGCTATAGTCTAGAGTGCTTTTCATGATCATCAATAATAATAAGAATAATGATAATAATATCATCGCAAAAACAAATTTCATTTCATTGTGACACCAAAGTTTCGCAAAAGTGCTTGAACTGGAACCTATGCAACGGAAAAACGGCTTGCTCAAGGTTTAGCTTGGGCTTGTTCAAATCAGATAGTCAGAATCAAGATCCAGGCCGTGGTGGTTGACGTCTTGGATACCGCCGATTAAATACACATGACTCTGACACCGGAAGACGCCCTTTCAAAAAATTGTACCCCATTGATGCCAAGGTACCGTAGTAGTAATCCACGAGAATCAAAGCCTCAATAGAACTGTACCGCAACTGGAAAAACTGAAGGACATTGAACCGAACGATCAACAACACGTGTTGTAGCGACTCTCAGGCTAAACGCTCATGGATTCTGATGAAGCATTCTGGAGGGTGATATTCAATATACAAAATGCATAAGATTACTTCATCGTTTACATATCCTGCAACCTTAACTGTGAAAATCTATACAGTTGACTTTTAGGAAAACCACTTAGTTTGATGATGGTACCGTGAACACATGACACAGTGGAGAACAACAAACATGCACATCTTCCAAGCTTGCAAGTGGAACATCTGCTAGTGCTTGCTCATGTTTTCTTTGAAATGTGCGAAGCTTCACTTCAAGCTGACAGTATCCAGCCCCTCTGGAAAAGCAAACCCATGGATGATCCCTTGCAACTTCATCATGTTCCCAAAATATCAAGAACTACAATTCGCGACGTGTTTGCGGATTGCAACAACATTGTCTGAAGCACTGGGAAACCTGCAAACAATTTGACAATCTGTGACAATAATAGGCTTAGGAGACAAACTTTGTGGACACAGGATCATAGCTTTGCTATGCTTTGCTGCTTTCCAACAATAAACCTAGAGCTTGTTGTTTGGTGCTTGGGATACACAGCTGCCAAGGTGCAAATAAGGAAACCAAAACCAAGGTGTTCATGGGTACCAGCAGCGAGACAAAACGCCCCAGCCGGGAGAACTTGTAGCCTTCAAACTCGATAACCTCTGAAATGCATCGACCAGCACACTCCAATGTATATCGATGATAAACGTAGCAAATGCATTTGCGACTGTGGATCAATTCAATGCGCAAGGGGAACAAATGATAATAAATGCCACACACTTTCATGCGGGCGTTCTAATCCGGGATATCATACAATGCCACACGGAAGTGTTGTTGTAGTAGATGTTGTGGATAGGAAGAATCGTGCATCTGTCCGAATGTCTCCATATGTCTGAACGATTGTCACTATCCCAAGGAGCTCTATTTTGCGAATCGGTGATGCACTGGACGCAAGCCTTGCAGGGGCGACCGTCCACATGCAACCATGCACTGACCTATAGCTGAAAATGATTGAACATGGATACTATTAAGCTTGGAATCTTCCCTGCGTAGATCATGGACAGATTGAAGACAGCTAGAGACTATACTGTACTTAGATAAGATAGGATCAGACTGACCGAAAACTGTTCGTACCAACGTCCAATCTGCAGATTATATAAATCTACTTCCAAATTCATCAGCTTTCAGACTTTCTGCGTGGGTATAGAGTCTTGATCGCGACAGTTGATAAACTCTGATCTGCATGCCCAACATGATTAACATGATTTAACTGGTGACCGATACTGTAATCATTGCACCGTTCAACCGTTCGCCCGGCCTCTCCAGGAGCGTCAGGATTCCGCTTGTAAAGCGCAGCATTCCCTTGGCACCGACGCGAGGACAGCACGACACAGGAGGGTTTTTGAAGGAGAGTTGGGCTACACATCTAAAAAAATGCATTCAGGCTTGATCTTCATTCTCAGTAGATGCAAAATGCAAATGCAAATGGCCCAATGTTCAAACTCAAAATGAAGGAGTGATGCCAAGCCACGCAACACCAAAGTATTCCTTAGAGTACACCATCCAATGTGTCCTTGCATCTGACATACAAAGGCCCATCATGATCCCGAATCATGACTTTGCTTTTGAGGAGTCAATGGCTTCACACCTACAATTTTGTGACAAGGGACTGCAAGGACTGCCGACAACTCCAAAAGGTGTACAACCCGAAAACGCCAATGACGTAGCCTCAGGAGCGCTCACGTGTATGAGTGACGCTAAATGCAAAGAAAAGATAACATCCAATCATGATAGAGACAATGCCTTGCATGACTGTCATGGAAGAGCGAAGAATTGTTCCCATATCTTAGAGGTCAAAAAGAGTGCGACAAAGAGTGTGTGTAATAATACACTGGCTGGTTGCGAGTACGTTGATACATGCTTGAATCAAAGTGGACCTCTGAATCAGCCCCATAGGATTTGTCGCTCAGCGAAGCCAGGCAGCAGTATAGAACTAAACAAGGCTTCTCCAAAAACGTCACGATGAGGCCCAAATGTGCATTGGGATCCTGGTCCCATCTGCGGGAGAGTTTAATCAAGTTGAATCCATGTGGAGTTGTCCCATCTGTGGTCCAGAGAGTGGGTCACGCTCAAAACTGTGTAACAAAAAGTTAGTTTGCTAACAACAATTGCCAGAAACCCACAGGGCTTCACACTCACAAGTTGTTCACTTCACAGCTCAGCGTCCGGCTGCAGCAACGCACTCAAATGAAGACTTATCTTGAAAAGGTAATATGACAACTGTATACAGAATTGTACTGTAATATGTACAAATGAAACGCTCGTATCACTGTAATATTGTATACAATTGTCGATCGAACAGAAACTCACGTAATTGAGGATCTGATACGCAAAACACTATTGATCACCATGAATCAGTCAACACTCAACACCCTTCAATATCCCTGAAATGAAGGGACCAAATTCTCTAAACTACCCTGTGGGGTCCCGTTGTGGTCACACTTTAATTAATTCATCCAGACACCATGATCATGGATACCACGTTACAGCTTGCTCATCCATGCTCATTCTACCATTCTGGACTCTCCTCCAGGCCGCCCTTCATGGCTGCGTCTGGCCGACTAGCACATGCGCAAGTTTGAGTTCTGCTGGAAAGTATCTTTCATCAATCCTTTGTCACAACGTTTTGCAGCTGCAGGTCTGCTCTGGATAGGGCTAAAATCTACCATCTTACCAGTCAGCGACATTGTTTTCCATTTCAAAAGAATCTAAGCAGCTGCTGCGTCCTTCACGATTCTTTCAAGCCCTCCATGCTTGCTTGGCTGCACATATTGCCCATGGAAAGGCTGTCAAGCTTAAAACTCACGTCGGCGAGGCACAAGCTTCAGTTCCATGGTCTCATTCAGACGCGGGCATTTGCCGAAGCAGTCCATACCAATCCAGACTTGGAATTATTTTCTTTGCAATACATATTAATATCTCTACAACTACATTATCTGCTGGCATTCTCAGCACCCCAATAGCGAGGCAACACAATGCAGCACTGATACTCATGTCACGGGCTCCACAGACCTGAAGAAAGCTATCTGTACCAATGCGTAGCTCTGTATGTCCACTGCTGAGCTTCCAGAGCCTGGACAATGGTGGGCTGTTGAAAGCCGCAGCCCTCGCTGTCGGTACTGGTCTGCAAGAAGGCGATCAGTCCTGCATGAGAAAAATCTAAAGAAAAAACAGAAAAATCCTCTGAGTTCTCTCAGCTCCCAAACATGTTGCCAGATGTTGCAATTTCATGTGTTCCACTTCTATGTATAGTATAGTCCTGGTCATGCTTGAGAGGGCTCTGCATGGTTGAACCATAATATGGATCGATGGCACTCTGTAAAGTTCAACAGAAGACAAATGTTCAAGTCTAAAGAGGGGAGAACTATTGAACATTAAATCTTGAACTATTGACTATTGGAGCAAATGGAAAGGATATGAAAGGATTGGTTGGCTGTGCCCAAGGCTGCCCAAAGTCCTCCAGGAAAGCCCTTTCCTCGTGGTACGGTTTCAGATAAAAGTTTGCTCAAGACACCAGATCCGCCAGGTGATGTGTCGAAAGATTTGTAGATGGATACAATTCAAATCAATCTATATCAGTTCATTACTTGATATTGAACAATGTTGAACATCTACCATGTTCTGAGCGGAGGCACGATTGAACTGAAGGGCTCAAGGGCTTCCAGTTGGACGTACTCAAATGTACAAGTTGCAAGAGTCAACTTTGATGGTCGACTCATCAAATGTTAATTTGACAAAAAAATCACACAGACTGTCGACTGTAACTTTGCAATAGCATTGCAATAGCAAAATATTTGTACTTGTGCGCACTATAACACTGTAGATCTGAATGCTTGTTACATGTGTTGTAGACCTCTTGCTTCCGAAAACCCTGCGGCCATGTACGCAGTTGTGCTGGGCACCCCCGCTTTCCTTCACCTCGCAGTCTGTCAAAATGATGGACCGTCTCGAAATGACTTTCAGTCGAGTTCTGTAACTTTGGACACCAGTAAGAAGCCATGATTTTGAGATATTTTGAGCATCTTAGTCTACTCAACTCCCCTTTCTGGCCACATGTTTCAAATTTATTCAAATTTCAGGCTTTCAAATATGTCCTGGCTCCGCAGTTCGTGGTCTGACCATAAACACGAACGCTACATCATGACTCATGACACGAATGACACTCCTCAAACTGATGCCCATTTCGTTCTCGTACCAAACACGTTGGTACATACCCCGGAACATCCCAGAACACATGCATGGTTGGAAAAAGATGACTCTCACACATGCGCTGCTGGATCATCGAAACCAGTGACGGCTTCTGCAATTCCCCCTCGCCACCCCTCAAAGTCTTGCTACAATATTGTACAACATACAGCGTTGTGCCCTTGCGGCGCCTTGTCCCAATGATCCCACGGGTCAATCGTTCCAGTGATCTCCTGACGCCGGACAGCATACATCATCAAAAGAATCCAAACTCATTCCCGAGATTGTGGGAAGAAACACATGAAACAACATGTAGTAATCAACATATCATATAATATATACAATTCATCATTGGCAATAATACAGACGTTGCTGTCTATAATGGTATTTGAGTGGAAGGGGTAGACGAAAGCTACGACACTGCGAATGGTGGAAGATGGCCACAAATCACTCAATCAATTCATCATAGATACAGCATGGGAAAAGTCAAAAAAGGACTCTCACGAAAACATGCTAAAGATCTAAGGTATGGACATCTCCAGCTGTGAGCTTTCATCTTTCGTCCATAACATCCGCAGTAGGTGTGGTCATCATCGCCTTTAGTCACCGTTAGAACCTATGGAGCTTTGCCACCAAGTCCAACCCGCGCCTGATTCCAAGCATCCCATATTCGCACCTTGGCCCAAGAGTTGGAACTCAAAAGCAAGACTTGCAGAGTGTCATGATCTGATATGATAGTCAAGAAAACTAGTGGACGTGACTTGACAAGTTCTGGGTGCATCTGGAGACACCTGTACCAATACCAGTACATATTTATGCAAAGACAGCTTTTGCAGCAAGCATGTTATGGTACTACGAGTACTGAGTACTATATATAATGGGTTGCAAACAATGGAAAACTGTGGAAACACAAGAGAACACAATGCAAAATGCATAGTAATGGTAATTATAATTCTGTACATATTACATCATGCTATAACTAACTATAAAACGTCGGTTCCCAAATTCTGTGATATTTGTCTCCACGTGTTTGCACCATAGTGTGTCTTGACAACTACTGTAATTCTGACATCTTCTTGGAGGGAAGGTATTGACGCTCCAACAAAGCCCCTTTCGCTGTCAATCAGTTGAGTTGGTGGGCATTGTCATCATCCGCCATGGCGTGCAATAGGCAAAGCTGCGCAAGGCAAAGTGCAACCCGTGTTGACTTTCACCCTTTGCGCCCCCCGAAAAGTTTGGATGATGTGTCAATGTGTTTTGTGGACTGAAGATGACTGAAGCTTGTGGGAGATCCAAGAAAGCCTTGCCATGATAAGAGCCACTATCTGATTCAGTCATTTCTCATCTCATGGACCTGGCAAGTGTATGGATCATCAATCCTGTGGCTGTTGTTTGTCACACGACACATTTTTCTGAGAACAAAAAAACCGTGTAAGTCAAGTTAACGCCTGTTGCCATGATGACGAGGCTCCCCGGCCATGTTGTGGCATTGAACAGCGTTCTACTGCGGATACGGGCGCACATGCAACATCTCCAACCTGCGGAACTTGTCTATAGAGTCTGTACTAATTCTTCTCAGGTCCGTAGAAAAGAACAACGGTGCGGTGAGTGATGGATCAAGCGAGGTTCGACTGAAGCCGCCAGGGATCTGCTAAGCTGCATTTGCCTTACACCTCTGTCATCTGTCGGGGAAAAACTCAACAAGGTCCTGAGGCCCCAAGGAAAGCACGCTCCTTTCGACCCGGAGGATTCTTTTTGCCCCATGTCAGCGCTATCTTTAAGCTGCTGAAGGATGGGGTTTTGCTACGAAGACAGTAATCACATTGATTCACTTCCTAAGGAAGATGCAATGGAAGGTTCATGCATAGCAAAGGAAACTTGACATTTGAATCTTCAAATTATGTAGGGCAAGGCGTTCTCATTGATTTTTTGGCTGCGATGTAGGCACCGAGAAAAGGGTGAGGTGAATCATGGCATAGTTCCACTCAAAATCCTCCCACTCCATCCAGAAGCTACCATTGTCTTTGTCTTCCACTTGCAGTGCATCCATGGGTTGCGCAAGCAAATCATTTTGAAGTCATTCACTTTCACGGCGCGCAAGATGGTGTTGGCATGACCGGGTAAAAGGCCATCAAACTGAAGATTTTTTCTTGGAAGGGCACCGGTGATCATGGGCTTGTTGTCCTGGCATTGACCCTGGAACAAACTAAGAGCTGCAAAGGTATCAACACACCTGAACAACAGTAATCGTGAACAAGTTACATGCTGCCAAATGGTTCAAACTGCAATTATCTCGTCATCTACAAAATGTTTCAACAATCCCAACTGGAGGGGGAAAAACTTCACCATCAACTGGTGCTCAGAAAAAGCCATAGCGAACACCTAGGCCAGATCTAGCTGTCGCCAGTCGCCCGTGGGCGAGCCAGTCTATCTCGTGAAGATTAATAAGGGGCCATTACTAAAAGAATAAACCGAAGAGATTTTTCCACTGGAGTTGTGGGCGCAATGATAGTCAAATTCACTATCCCTTCCTCACTGGCCAACTACGCAGGGAACCCATTCAAAGAATGCACCCCGAGCCTGGGTCCAGCGCACCACATTCGGGAACATATCACCTCAATTGCGTGCCCAGCTGCGCTCCGCAGTGCGTTTTCCAGAGGCAAAGTATGACAGCCATCCCTCCGCGGGACCTTCACCTTGAATTTTTTGGAACTTCACATGATAGCGCTTTCTTTCCAGCTCCTTGAAAGTGGTCCGACACGCCAGGCGCCCCAACTTGGTTCCAGCGCCATATTGCTCAGAAACCGCCACACCTTCAGGGGCTGTGACCAGCCACTCGGGATTTCCATCGTAGTCTCGTGCTCCAGGTCTGCTACAGTATATTTCGTTGCAACTTGCACCCGTCAAGGCAGTGAAGACTATGGTGGGGTCGATGCCATTCAACGCACGATAGCCCCCGGCAACTTTGGCAAAACACTTCTCAAGCAAAGGCATGTATATCTTATTGCCTCGGGCCAGTTTGGCAAAAATGGGCCTTGCACTTGACAGCACGCCCTCCTGGGCAGGCGGAGTACATGGCAAATAGTCATCAATCTCAACCTCTCCCAATTTCTTTTCTTCCTGTTTATGTTCCCAACCAAGTGGGAGGTACATACGGACCTTGTACTTGCCATCTGCCGAAATCTCCTTGTTGATGAACAGGGAGCTCAGATAGCCTGGGAACTCTGCCAGGGCGGCCAAGGCTCCAATCATCGAACAGTTGCCCACACTTCCTTGCAAAGCATCTGCTGGCTCCTCAACACCAAAAAGGACAGGCTCTTTGCACAGGTCGATGGCCCGGATCCAAACTGCATCAGCAACTCTCACTTTGCCCGGATCCCCAAGGCTGAAGTTATCATGTGGGAACTGTGGGTCGATCCAGCCGGCTTGTGGTTGGCTTACGATGGGATCTACCACCTCCCATTGGAAGGAATAGCCCTCCTGCGGGTGGTGCCAGGTGGCCTGTGCCGGGTTGTAGCAGTTGGTGTTGTCACTCCAACCTGGAAAGAAGTAACCCAAGCCCAGGTGGCTGACCTCTTTCCAATCCTTGCCTGCTATGTGAGACACAGACCTAACAATACGCATATAAGGAACATCATTGGCATGCTCATGCATGTGTTCACCATCCACCGTTCGCTCGGCGACCAACTGCCCAAAGCTGCTACCCTCTGCGTCCTTCTGCGCCACGGTGCAAACCGTCCACTTTCTCACCGTCTCAATGTACACCAGAAAGGCGTCGTCTTGCCCACAGAAATAGACTGGGCGCCCTCCCACCCTCCAAGGATCTCGTTTGGAAAAGGTGCCATAAACCTCACCTTGGAGCGGTCTCAAGATCTCTGGCTCCTTTGGCTCCTTGATGGTGATTTCCAGGCCTCGGATCTTGCACACCATGGAGCTCTCCTCTAGGAAGGCCCAGCCCTGGGTATCTTTTTGCCACACCATCCATTTGGCATCTCCCGGCACATGTGGGGCGCGCTTGCTGCACAAATGGCAATAATTGCGTTTCTCCTTTCCCCAGAAAATCTGCCACCGCGGTGGCTGAGACCATTTCCAGTAGAACAGGAAGTTTTTGCTGTCTGCTTGATAGAACACTGGTCGCCCACCATAAACATTGCCCTTCTGCCGGACATATTCGCCATTCAGCCAATCACGACTACATCCTGAGATGACCAAAGTAAAGTCGTCATCAGCAGCTCCCAGAACAGCGGAGTCATCGGCAAAAACCCAGGACACAAACTCCTAGCAGTTGGGAGCGGTGGGATGTGTTCACCTTGTCACGAAAAACCAGTGCGAACGGTGATTTGCCGCGGGGGGAATTTTCAGATGTCAAGGACTCTCAAAGGAGTCACATGAGTTGCAATCAAACATCATCGAAGCATTATTGAGATACATTCAACCTTGACACAAGTTCGTTCCCACCATCGGTGTCCTTTCTTTTGGAGGTAGATATCCACCTTTTTCATCCTTTTTCAGTGGTCCATCCCTCTCCATCCGAGACCTCGCTCCTCAAATTGCAGCTGCCCATCGCCACTGACATCGGCTTGAGCTAAGAGTTCATCCACCGACTCTTGGCTCCAAAGCTCGTCCAAGGCCTTGGCAAACAGGGGAAAACGGCGAATCGAATCCCAAAATCGAATCCCGGAAATGACACGTTTCACGCCGTTTTAACGGCATTGGATGGGAGTTGTGTTTCAGTGATTCATCCAAAAAAAAAATCTTGAAAACTGGCACGATCTTTTGATCACTTCGGAAATGGCATTGTTTTGGGGTTGTATTGCTTTTGCTGTCAAGTCAAGTCAAAACACTACAGTAGCCGCGTAGCTTCGGGCATGTCACTTTTGCATTTTGGAACCCTGCCTTCAGCACTTGCGCAAGCTCTTCTCGCCCAATGGCGCCAGAACCATCCGCATCGAAACGGCGAAAACTTTCTACGACCGTCTCCCGCGCGGCATCGTCGTTTTGGGGCAAAGACATTGTAGGAAGCCACTGGCTTCGAATGTTTCCCTCAGTTGTTCAGTTGTTCAGACACTAAGTTGGGAAGGATTTGGGCTGCAAATCCAAGCGGGATGCGCATTGAAACATTCGTTTACTCTCTCTGAGCACTGAGATTGCCACAAACTCCATTTCATGTGTTGTATTGAAGGTGACGTATACACGGAAATTTTCAAGCTCCATCTTTTCGGAAGATTTAGGTGGTAAATACAAATTTGACCAACAATAAATAGTAAATATATGTGTAATATATATGACTATAGTGAACTCTGAATTGTGGATGAATATCATGACCAATGATTTTGTTCATACGGGCTTCCACAAGCACAAACAACTCCCCCACAACACAGCCAGGGCCTCGGAGCTCCTTTTTTTCGACACAGCCGCACAGGCTGCAAGTGCAAATCCGAAATCCCATCCTACAAGATCCGCTTTGCTTTGGACATTTACTACCACTACCACTGTGGTTCTAAGTAAGTCATTCAGCTAGGCAGTGAAAAAGAATGCTCCTTCCTGAATTAAACACATCTATATAAATATCAAATACTACATGGTGATAGTAGCGTTTTTCATTCTGTCCTGCTGGATGGGCTAGAGAGCATGCATCTCTTGTGAGGACATGCCAGGCTGCTTTGAATGTCTAAAGCTCCAAATCCCAAAGCTTTGGATGGCGGCCAGCTACGCAACGCTAAGGATCTGAAGATAGCATAATATTGCTACGACTTGTTCGACTCACTTCAGTCACTTCAGTCATGGTCCAATTTGATGCTGAAGGAAGCTTCCCCTTCAGGCTGGCCCTCTGTTCGGACCTGTCGGTGCCACTCAGTTTGGTGCGTGGAAGAGCATTAACCCTCATTGTCATGACCAACCTTTCTTGTACCAATTCATATCTGCAAAACGATACTGCTACTACTACAACTGCCTGCTTGATCAAAATGGACTGGAATCTGAGCAGGCAACACAGTCGCCCTTTGACTGCAATTGTAACCTAGATACCAGTAGTGTATTGTATCGTGTGTATCTGTAAAAGTAAATACCTGCATCCACAAGAGGGCCTTTCTCTATCCTTTAACAAGGAAATGTTTCTCTGGTGTCAAGGGTAGTTTGTATTCACATATAATTATCACTCATCTCGTATAGCATGCATGATATACATGCATATTGGATTATACAATATCATACAATATAATATCTAAATATATTAAATTAATAGATTAAATATAATTGATTTGAACAAAATATCATGTATAATGTTCTGGCTCGAGTTATGGCCACAGCGAGGTCAAACGATTGGTTTGATGAGATCACGACATATTGAATTCATATTTCGATCGAGAAACCAATCGGATGATAAACCAATGCTATTGCTTCAACCTCCTTCGTGGGTCTACCGATCTCGTCTTATGACCAATCATGTCGTAGTGACTTACGCTCAGCAGCGTCTCCTTTGAAAGCAACATGATAGTGAGGTGAAGGGTGGTATGATAGGCCAGAAAAAAACACCTGCAAACAAGCAGGACAGCACTCTCGAGCTCGAGTCAGTTAAGTCCAGATTGACTTCAAATAACAAAGTGTAGTGTCCAGTGTGGAGATATGTAGAGGTAGAGGGTTTTATCTCTTCCAGTGGGGTGTCGTTTGTTGCCAACACCAAACCATCATCCTGGGCTTTACCTACCCAGTTTTTCTCGTTCAGCAGGGCCCGGTCCACCTGCCAGCACAATGTTGCAGATTCGCAATCACCAACGCTGCCAATGCACCACAAGCAAAGAAACAAAAAAACGAAAGAATAAGAACGAACGAACGAACGAACGAACCCCATAGTTATGCAATACCGTGCTATGGTTGTAAATGTAAATAAATGATCATACCCACTTGTCATATGTGGTCTATATAGTCTTGTTTCCAAGTTTGTTGCTACATCGGAATTCCATAGGTGACGCTTCTTGTTTCACATGAACAATACTTCATCACAACAATGCCACCAAAACTCATGGATTAACTCATCTAACGAAGTGGTCAGAAAAAACACACAAACGGTCTTTGTATCAACAACTGTAACAACTTAACAAATCCTTACAAAAGCCTTCACAACACAACAACCGACAGATCAGAACAAACAAAGTCGATTGCCACTAACTGACTAGTTGACTACAGGCTAAGTGACGAACTGGCTACCTGACTAACTGACTAGCTAACTGACTAACTGACCAACTTGCTAATGACTAACTGAATGACTGACTAATTACCTCACTGACTAACTGACTAACTGATTGATTGACTAACTGACTGATTGACTGACTGACTAACTGAGTAATTGACTAACTGATGAACTGACTAACTGACTAACCAGCTAACTGACTAATTGATTGATTGATGACCTGACAAACTGACTATATAATTGACTAAGTGACTAACTAGTTAACCGACTACTTGACTAGCTGACCAACGGACTAGCTGACGAACTGACTAACTAGTTAACTGACCAACTGACTAACTAGCTAGCCGACGAAGTGAGTAACCGACTAATTGACAAACTGACTAATTGAGTAACTGATTGATTGACCAACTGACTGGTTCACTAATTGACTGACTGAGTATCAACCTTTCTATCCCTTCTGTCGGACACCTTTTCCACATCGTAAGCTCCAAAGTGTGCCAAAAAAACCTGCGTTTTGCACATTTTGACTTGCAAATGTGCCATTTTTATTCATCAAACCCTCAAAAAGGGGCGCTAGCCCTTCAGTTTTTTGACATTTGACTTGCAAGTGCTTCTCGCCACAGCGGCGTACCATTTTTTCGACATCTGAACTTGAAAAAGTGGTCCCAAGCCCTCTGTTTTTGTGCATTTTGACTTACACATGTGCTTCTCGCCACAGCGGCGTACCATTTTCCATTTCTCTGCTGAACAGCTACCTCTGCACCCGCCGCTTTAGGGAGCCTACTTTTTAATGAATCATTGAAAAAACACAGCGATTCGCGTCTTTCCTAAGCCGTATCTTCTTTCTTCTGACTTTCTCACACCTGTGACTTCTTTCTTCTGACTTGACTGCTCTACTCTGCTTTTCAACTGTCCATATTGTCGGAAGTTAGACGATATAACTTCCTTCGATTACTACTGCTACTACTACTACCTTTACTAGTAGGAGAATCTTACTAACGCAAACCTAGCGGTTTTCCTAGCGCTGCCTATGGGAGTTACGGAGTTTAGCTGCGTGACGCCAAGAAAGAGGAAAACAAACATCCATACAATGACTGGACAACAGCCAACACAAGTTCGATGAAGCGAAATCTGCTTATATAAGGCCCTCTTGCACAGAGTCTTGAGATGGAGACCAAAACCAAAAAATAGCAGAAACAAGTCACAAGAAACGGTTGTCGGTTATCTTGGTGATCTGAAGGCACACCTGTCGCTCGCAGCCAGGGCGCTGAAGCAGAGGAAGGTGCCTCTGGCACGATGAGGATTCATGAAAGGAACTGCCAGTGAGCAAAGTTTTCAAACACCCTTTTACATTTAAAATCATACCTGTCTCACATACGCTCGGGGAGGCAAGAGTAAGTGCAACTGCTGCTAAAAGGCAATCAACATAATGATAAAATGATATGTGAAAAGTATTGAAAAGTGTTAACGAGAGAATACTTGAACAACTATAGTGATCCATCAACCTAATGTCAACGTGTTCATGGGCTCATGGATTTTGCCAAGAGTATTGGATGTGTTTACATTCCACATCAGTACCAATAATCCAACTGTGCTGATGAAATCCTTCAATTTACAAGGTAACTTTGAGCAAAAAGTGCTGCTTCCAACGAACCAAAGCGCAGCAAACCAAATGGAACGCCGAAACTACACGCTTAAAGGCACCCAGTCACCATTTTGGAAGCTGAAACTTCATTTTGCCTTTCGTAGTGGTAAAATTACCCGTTCGAGCTTAGATGTCGTGGTATGGCTGGAAGTTCAAAAATTGCCACGCCAAGGAGCCCCCTGTGACGTGGGCTTGGTCACATTGGCTCAGAAGCTTCCCAGTTTCCCTCCCGCCTGCATGGCTCTGAAGCTGCATGCGCCTTGGTTGTAATTCTCTCAAATTTGAAACATTATTAAAATATATCAAAATATTGAAATATGATCTTACACTCTATCAGAAACCTGAACAATTTGAAATTTTGGTACTTCTAGAAGAAAGTCAAACTAGACCCTCACAATGAGACTTTCGTGACACATGGACAAATGTGCCAACCTACTAAGTGACACCAAGTCCTGCAAGAGTCATGACATGACACACACACACACAAATAGCTATCCAGGCGTCATATCGCCATGAACTTGAGATGCATGGAATCATAGAACATAGTAGAACTAGAATGAATTTGAATGTGGAGATCGAGCAGAATTGAGATCACAATAATTGTCGAAATCTCTTGGTGTTTTCGTATCTCTTCATCATTGGTAAAGCTGGAGCCTCCCACATCAACTCCAAGACTCCGACGAGGTGTGTGGAACTTCGCAGTCGGCCACCTGGGTGTTGAACGGACAAGTCTTGCTGATAGAAGCTGTTTCAAAGACGAGTGGAGTTGATGGAGTGCTGAATGTATTCAGTAGAGTGAGTACGTTTAAAACCTAATTCTTCTCTTTCCTTATACATGATCATGCTAATCCCTAGCAACGCACATCGGCCAAATGAGTCTCTTGAAACAAAAGGCATATGACCACAAGCCCTATATGATCACCTGATGGGAAAGGGACCCCAGTGCAGAGTTCATCCAATAACCGCTGCAAAGTATACAAAAGATCTGTGAAAATAGCACCTGCTGAAGAAGTAGGACATGAAAACAGGGCGACAACCATTTAGGTCAGTGGCATTTGATACGAGTGCAGTTGCTTTTGCTAGACTTTCTGATGGCTGAAGCAAAGGTGAATACCACCACATTGCATGCAGACCCTCACAACTCTGCAATCTTGAAGACTCTGAGAGTCAATTCCCAGGGTCCAGACTTTGTGTTTCAGACCTGAGCAAGGTTGCAATGCATAGCTGCCACAGCGGATGCCAATGGAGCTTTTACGTCGCACAATCTGGACAGTATTTTGGCTATCATCAAGCTATCTCCATTTCATGGGGTGAAGTGAACATGAATGTATATATATATATATAAATCAGTATATTATATCATATTATATCAATATAACATAATATCTTAATGTATCTCCCATCAACTGCAAGTATAGTGATGTTGCGCACCTTCATCGATCCGTTTACTGTTTCGAAGGATTGTTTCCACTGGTTGGAAAGGAGAAGTCCCACATTCAGGAGAATGCGCTTGCGTTAACCATGTTTGGATAACTATATAGAGTATGTTGATTTTGCCCTCGGAAATGCGAATGTCATATACCTGACAGCTCTAGCTGTAGCCAGACTTTTTGGACTCACCTTGTCTCCATGGAGTACAACTGCAACATGGAGGATCTCCTGCGTTCAGCTGAAACTTGAAGAGGCAGCATGAAGACATGTCACCCCTATTTCTAGGCAATCCCAGTGCATCTGTCATTCCAGCAGTCAAGCTCGTCCATTCACTATATATCATCGTAGATAGTGCAGTCTGTTCAAGGTGAGGGCTGCATCTGCTTCTTCATTCATTCATATTTCGAGTCTGATGTGAACAAGACACATGGTTGGTTTTCATGTTTATGTCACCAAGGTGTTTTCGCCTGCAAATGCCTGGATGACAAAAAAACAACAGAACATCGTGGGCATCGCAACTGTGAACTGCAACAAAAGGGTGCCTCGCGACTCCCTATAACATGTCCATAAAACGATCTTTAAATGTTTGACAATTTTGACAGATTCACTGTACAAATTGAATCTGCTTGTATCATGTTGTATCCATAGTATTTCCGAATCCTATATCTTCAACATTGATCAACTAGAAAAAAGCGGGGCATAATATATGTATATATGTATATATATATATATATATATATA
>DF240595.1:49097-104668 GCA_000507305.1 Breviolum minutum Mf 1.05b.01
ACTAGAAAAAGCGGGGCATAATATATGTATATATGTATATATATATATATATATATATACATAATATAATATATATATATATAAAGGTCGTATTCCCGGGATGGATGAGAAAATTGTCAGGAGCGTCGAGTTTCTGGTGTTTTCCCATAGGTTTTCACACGGCCAACTATCCAAATCTATCCTGACATCATTGTCCACCGCTGATGCCTCAGCTCTGAACCAGGGTCCGAAGCACTTGGGATGAGGATGTTCCACTTCAGTTGGGTGAGAAGTGCCACTTAATGACTCCATTAAAGATTCTATGCCAAGGAACTGGAACATTGTTCAGCAGCCCTGCCACAAGAGCTTACGAGGGTAGAAGTCGAAGGTAGTGGCCAAAACAGTGCTGGTGTATATTATACAAGTGTCGTATCTTTTGATGTAATTGTATGCGCATGCCATAGTATGTTCTATGCAAATTATGCAAAATTCAAATAATATCAACTATACTACTACAAGTAAGAATATACATGTCATGTACATATATTACATATTGTTTGACAGAATATATCAACACATATTGCATGTAAATGTATTACATAGGTGATATTGAATATCATAACAAACTTTCCGTTATATATACATATTATGTATATTGTGTTTAATCACAAGAAATGTACCTACTATACATGATGTATATCAATGTATATCATATACACATCATATACTGTAATGCATAGATGATAATTCCTTGTTCCTATGCATATCATACTATGTCATATCAAATTATGTTATGCTAAATCATATCATGTTACATTATACATATAGACATTATAGACATATTATCTTGTAGCTATATACATATATAGAGTACTAGATTGTACATTTATAGAGTATATATTGCATATTGTTTACAGCATGTTTTATTTACTTTCTATATATGGTGTGCAATGTTATATATGTTATAGTATTGTGGCAATGTGCAAACCAATTCCAAGGCATTAGAAGAGTTCCTTTGCTGTGGTGCACTGGCTGCGCATAGACTATGCCACCTCTATTCATCCACTCACAAGCTCCAAATCAACAGTGTCTCAAAATGTCTTGACTGTTCTTAAGGATATTGTCTCTTTCATCCACCCAAACCGGCCACTGGGAGGAAATTCCATCTGAATCTGAACTGTGTGCTGCACATGGGCCGAGACTAGTCACTAAAAATATGCTTGTCATTTCCCACCTAGGCTTGGCCTGCTCATGGCCAAAATAAAAATATTGAGGGGACAAATTAGTCAAGCTGGCATCTGATCAATCTCGTGCGGCTGAGGCATTGAAACATGAAAAACACATCGCAACAAAAAACAATGGAAACATGATACTTAAAAAAAAACGCATCAAAAAATAAACGCATCCCTTGGCTGCTGGGACACCAAATGCTGTAGTTGTTGGTGCGGAGTATGCAGTGCCTCCCCCCAGGTGCTGCGGCTGTCGCTGCGGAACATCCTACTGCTGTGTGGTTTCACTCATTTTTTCTGTAATTCCTTGTTATTCCTGTTGTTATTCCTGTTATTCCTGTTGTTGTTGTTGTTGTTGTTGTTGTTGTTGTTGTTGTTGTTGTTGTTGTTGTTGTTGCTGTTGGAGCTGTCGAGGATGCCACCCTGAGAATCTAAAAGGGCTGGAGATGGCTGGAGGGGGTTTGGGGGCAGGGCACAGCGCCTAGGTGCTGTGGCTGTCGCTGCAGAGGATGCCACCGTATGCCACTCTACCTTCCTCCTTCCTTCCTTGCTTCCAAGAACTTGCTGTATCAAATACTACTGTTTCCCGAGAAAGCATCTTTCTTCATTCCTTCCTTCCTTCACTCCTTCCTTCCTTCATGCCTTCCATCCTTCATTCCTTCATGCCCTGCTTTCTTACCTCCTTCTGGATTTACCTTATTTTTTGACGCATCTCCGCATCTCCCATCTCAAACCTAAAGCTTTGCTCAGACCGACTCAAATCTCCAGTCTCGGGGCCTAGGAGCAGAGCTGTTCCAATGCCCCACTTCATTACCGCTGCCGCTTGGCTTGAGCCAGCCTCTGGCTGCGTAAATGCGGGTTAATCGATGTGGTGCCGCTTTCCAAGAATAGGATTCCAATATTGAGTAATATTGGGACTGACAAAACCCTATGCTTAGACTCTACTTCTAACTCAGAGATGATGAATGCATGCCGCCTTTTTGCCAGGAAAATTGAGCGACCATTGGCAAAAGACTTTCGCAGGAGTCAAATGGAGTCAACAAGTTTTGAAGTTAACCGTATTCATAACTGAACGTGACCATGGTCCTCTTGTACAGGAGATTCTTTTCCTATGAATCCAAACCTAAAGGGCGACATTCATCAACCTTCCTGACTGATTGTATGTGACTGGAAGAGCAGAGGACTTTGAGGTTTCAGCTTATGGTCTTCCAAAGACTTCCCTAAATTGCACCCAGCACAAAGAGTTCAGACCGCTCTGTGCAAGTCTGAACATGCACCTTTTTGATCCTTTTAGAGGGATTCTGGCGTTTGCCATTTGTGAAGAGGAATATGTAGAATTCCTGCAATTAAGACATACAAAGATTCAAGTCACACTGTGACCGGCCTGCCGAGAGCCTTTTCCATGTGTATTGCAATTATCTTGCTGTTTGGCGCCATACATACGTATTTTTTCAGACATGCATAGAATCTGTAATTAACATTAAATATAGTACTTATATGTATATATAATATATATACAATCTAGATCAAACTAGTCTGTTTTGGATGTTTTGGAAAATTCATTGGATAGACTAATCATGACCAGTCCTTCTATGTCATTTCCATGGCAACCCTCCAACCCTTGACTGAGGCTTCCGGAAGCCAACCAGCTACGCTTCCCCGAAACGCAGCCACCCCGGACTGCTTGACAGGTGGGAGCGCTTCAGCGAGAGCTGACTGCGTCCCGAAAGAAGGAAACACCGCCAAGACAGCCCTCTTGCTGAGCTTGGAGGAACAAAATACCAAGCGAGTTGTACTACAAGATAGCTAAACGACTCAAAAATATAAATGCAAATAGCACATTTGGCTTTCTTTCTTTTTTTTATCTTTTTTTAACCCGAGGCATTGTCGGGGACATTTGATATTTGGGAGCATTTGGGCTACAATTTCAGTCCGCTATGTTCACAGTTCATTTGAACAGTACAGTAGTCTGTTCTTCCAAAAGCATGCGGCAACTGGCCAGCGTCTTCTGCTTCGGAAGATGATGGGCCATCACATCCATGACAGGACAAGTCACCACTCAGCAGCTTTTCCAAGTGATCATTCTACCTGCCTGAACCTTGCAACTGCAAGCAAGTGATGAAATAACTTGGGAGCAAATTCAGATTTCAGGGTAAAACTGCAGATGGTCCGACAACCCGAACAATGGCTCTAGTTCTCTTTACGAATACATTTACGTATATACCAGTGTTATAGGTGTTTGGATTATCTGAATTTGATTGAATTTGCATGTTTTTGTCATGAGTCATAGTCATAATACACAATAACTCTTGCACATGATGCCACCATGTGACCAACCTGTGAACCAAGACAAAAACGATGCAACAGCTTGGAATTTTCAACTGTTGACATGCAGAAAACAGCTTCTCGTAGGCTTTAGGCCAGTGAGGGCCGCTGAGTGGTTCCAATGCGCAAAAGTTGTCTACTGCCCACTCTAGAGCAGACCCGAATGCTCTTATCGTCTGATTTTTTCATGTTTTTTTCAGTCTTGATACTGATACGGCATCTTGATCTCTCGTTCATGCAAAATCATTCACACACCCACATTCACATACACTTGTCGTCCTCTTGTGGAGCCCTCCCGGAGCCCCCAACGGAAAATGTGCCACTAACGCAGCCTTTCCCACCGCAACTCCATCAAAGAGATGTAGCGTTGGAATGGACTACAGTGGCTACCCATCGCCGCACCTCACTTTACATGGGCTGAGGACACGGCTGCGCAGCGCCTTTGCGAACATCTGCGGTTTCAGAAATCCACGCCACGCGCGCTGCGCGCTGCGAGGAAAAGTTGCATCAGGTTGCGGATGATGAAGTCACATTTGACATGAAGTCACCTCGTGGCCCCATGACCTTGACAATAAAACCAATGCAGTAATCGGATCCAATTATAATAAGGTATTTCATGGTATTTCCACACAAACTAGGCCTAGGCATCATTGCAAATCAAATACTTGCCAATACATGACCCCAAGAGTGAGTCGTAGCCGACGGCACCATCAACCTTTCAAAAATCACCCAACTTTTGCAGTGCAAATTTGCTAAATGAGTTCCAGGTCCAGTGGGAGTCCAGTGGCAGTACCAGTCGAAGACAAATAAAGCAAGCTCTACAAATGTGGAATAATGTGGCTAGATGTCGATAGCTTGCCAATAAGTTGAAATGAAATCCATAAGAATCGCATGCTAGTGCGAAGTTGTCATCATCCTACATGCAACGAGACAGGGCGTGCCGATAGACCAACTGAGTTGCCCGAAATTCAAAATGATTGCCAAGTTTCTTGTCAATTTGTCACAAAATGAGTTTCCTGTTTTTTTCCACATCCATCTTGACAAAACCATGTTGTTGATTCTTGTTGCACTTCACAAACAAAAAGTACAGGCAGCTCCCAACAGAAACAGTTTCCAGCCCGCCAATCTCATGCAAAGTGCCGCGGAAAAGCCGTCATTTTCCGACACTCGCGGCACATGGCAAAATGGGGCATGGTGGGACACGGTTCTGCCAGCTGCATCTAGCTGACTTTCGCAGACTATACACATAGACCTGCACGGGACCCACCAACAAACGAATTCAACGCATGGCTCTCATCCTCATGCGTTGGGCCACCTTGAGGCTGGTCCGCTGCGATTGAGCGCACTGACTGGAACTGGACATATCGCTAATGTTTAATCCGAGTATCCTGTCTCATCATACTATGTATATGATCTACCGCAGGATTCAAAGGCAAGAATCTAGCAGGGTACGGCAATGAGTGAGAATCCAACTGACTGAAACTGTCATCAGTTGGGCCAAATACAGGGCAATCTGAGCACAGTCCAAAGCATGAATGGATCTGACAATGGTTGAGACATTGGCAAACAGAACAAACAACTGCCGTCACTCTTCCAAGTGACTGCTTTATCTTTTATAGTCCAATTCCTCTTAAAGTCCAAATTGGAATTCAAAGCACTGAAAATTAAAAATACGTGTATGTACTGTGTGAGCTCAGAGGAGCTTTACACCCTTCAAATCCCACAGTAATTAGTAATTCATCTTTTGCACAACCACTTGGCTTGGCATATCTTGGCCTTGTTCTCTCTGTCCTTGAGTCCCTCCTTGAATTGTTCCACAATTAGACTCATCTGAGGAGGTGAACTTGTCGATATTGTGAACAAAAATCTCATTGGACACGTTCTCCGTCTCCTGTGCGCTGCAAGCAGGTCCATTTCCAAACTTTCATTGATACACATCGCAGATTTGGAAATTTGAAACTATTTGGAAATATCTGAACTTCGCGATGGCAGGCACACATGGAGCTGGGTCACAAGTTGGAAGCAAACTAAAACTTCCTATCTATTTCTGTCAAACCGCTTCTGCCTGTCACTTTGAGCCTTGAGCTCAATCAATTTTGATCGTTTCTGAAACATTGCAAGACTTACGTCAATTTAAATTGCACGGGGGAGAAACCCGACTTGGTCCTTCTTTCATGTTATTTCAAGGTCTTGTAAATGCGTATACTGATGTGACTTCCATAGAAAGCAGCATTGCATCATCCTTCCACTCGCTCTACCCGGTCCTGCGCAGTGAGGAAGCCAGCTTTCTTCCTGACACACGTACTCTTCAGCAAGCCGGCATTCTGTTGAGTCAGCGTGCAAATCAAATTCAAATAACACTGACTCACTCCAGAATCCACAGAAGAGCTGTGGATGTTGGCGGTCAGTCGTGGATATCAGAAATTGGTATCTGACATCGAAGCTTGAAAAAAATAGTGATGACTCAGCAAATTGGAGAAACTCCCAACAGTGCTACAGATCCCTCCGGCCACTTTGTCCGCCTCTTGATCAATTTCATCTTGCGGACCTCCTTCTCGTCCAGCACGCACAACTGGCGAAAGGACGAAAGCACAGCTTCTGATTGCAGCTGAGCATCAGGTCAATTTCACGCGCGGAAACCATCTTTCTTGGACCCGTCAGACTTGCAAACAAAATGCAACACATGCGCCCGACAAGATTTTGCAGGGTAGAATATTGACCTGTCATTTCAAGGGTGCATGGGAGCGCCCTATCTAAAAATGACAATGACCAAAATGTCTCCAACGTTATGACGCCTGGATGCGTGTCTCCATGCATGTCTGGTATCACCATGTCGTAACTCGTTGATCTCAAGTAAGTTTATATAATATTATGAAACGTTGTGAAATTTCGATGTTTGGTGAGATTCTCAACTTGGGACAAATTCAACCTCTCAAGTTACCCCATCTAAACCGACCGGTACCACAAAGATGCGTGGTAGATTTCAAAGTTCTCGACTAATTGACCAGTCTCAAATATTCAAACAAATTTCAACATTGAACTGACAGCATATTCAAGTATATTTCATATTCATTTTCGACACTATCCATCAAAGATCCATACAACTCGCAAACAATCGCAAATCTGGACTCATTCCTGATGCTCTTGGGCCTCTGCCAACTTCGTCCGCAGTTCGGACACTTTGGTGTTGGACATAAGCTCCAGCCGTATCCTGTCGCGAGCTGAAATGGATTCGCGTCCAGCCACGACAACTCGATCAATACCATGCAGTGAAGAATCGCAAATAATTACTAATTATATCTAACTATATCATATATATTATGATACTTCAAATAATATACTATGTTATTGATAAATATAATAAGTCATAATCCTCGTCTTGTGATCTTCATCCATCATGATAATCTAGTGGATTCTGGTGGTCTACTGGGTTCATCTTCAAAATGGTGGAAACACCTCCCATTTGTGTGAGGGAGGAGCTGATTTTATCGTTTGCTTCAAATTCTGTAAAATGCTGTCTCCGGTTCCAAGTCTCATTCGAGAACATTCTGTTGGTTGCAGAGTTGTATGGGTTGTTCACAAAACTACCGGATACTGAATTCCGTAAAGGGCATGAGATGTTCTTCCATTCCAAAAGCCTCTTATGCATGGCCTTTTAGGAGCATATGCCCGGAAGGTACAGCCAGCCATGGACGGGATATGGGTGATTGGTGTATATTTCTAAAATGTGTAGGCAATACAGAGTATTTGAACCTGTGATTCGAATTCAATCCAATCCAAATCAATTAGCTATCTTTTGGGACATTTACTCCATAGCTCAACAATTTCATGATTGCATAGTGCGACAACCTTTTGTGACTGCTATGCGCTTGTTTCCGTTTGAACTACTGGAACCCCAAGAGACAGTGACCGGCCTCTGAGGTTCATCCTCTTCCCAGGTGCTGAACCTGCTGGGCGGATCGACGCGGGGGACAACCAAAACCAACCTTGTGGTCTCTTCCGGTGATGTTTTCATGCCCCCTCTCTCAGCGAAACTCCAACCATCTCAACGGCAAATTTTGTGCAAATAGACTGACTCGGAATGGCGAGCGGGATATCAAAAATAAATGGTCCATGTCCATGCACTGTATATAAAACTGATCAAGGAAAAAAGGATCAAAATGCAAAAGCCACAAAACAAACAGCAAAAACACAAAAGCAGCAAAAACACGGAAACCACCAAAAACACGAAATGCATTTTTGAAGCGTGGAAGCTGCAAGCGTGCAAGGCTGCTACTTCAAAAATCTCAAAGCTGGAGGGGATTGGGGGAGGGCGCAGCTCCCCCCAGATGCACCAGGTCCGTTGCAGGCCCTATAGAAGTGAAGCCCGCACGACTGCTACTTTAAAGAATTTCAATGCGAATTGCAGCATGAGACTGGATTGGTGTGGATGGCACAAAGGCTCAAGCACAGAGTAAGAACAAGGGCAACATAGACACATAGCCACAATCTTGCCATTGGTGTTGCCATGTGTTGCCAGGTTGCTAAGGTTGATGGTGAGGATACCGATGATGCAAAAGCACGGAAAAAGCTGCAAAAGCACCTAAAGCGGCAAAAGAACAATTCTGCTGCGAGTTCATTACAGGCATGAGGCGCGTGCATTCAACGACTACCGGTCGACACTGAGGGATCAAGAAAACGATCAAGGCAGGAAAAGCATTTTTTCGCAGAAGCGTCCAAGACTGCTACTCCAAAAATCTCAAAGATGGAGGGGGGTTGGTGGAAAAGGGCGCAGCGCCCAAAAAACAAAAGCACGAAAAACAGAGTTGAAGCGTGGATGATTAAGGCCTCGTTCATTTTCTTCATTTCCTGTTGTCTTTGTTTCTTTCGCTTCTTCCTTCCTTCCTTCCTGCCTTCCCTGTTTATTCTCTTCATTGTCTTCATTCTTCTCTTCCCGGTTTTCTCGCTTGCTTGTTTGCTTCTTCCTTCCTCATTTCTTTTACTTCTACTACTCCGACTACTACTACACTATGAAACTACTACTACACTATGATGCAACTACTATGCTACTACTACTTCTTTGCTGACACCTGTGCTACCCTTCGTCTTTTCTTCTTTCCTTTCCCTCATTCCTTTCCTTTGATTCCTTTTCCTCCTTTCCTTCGTTCCATTTTTTCTTCCTTTCCTTCCTTTCATTTCTTTCCTTCCTTGCTTCCTTCCGTCCTTTCTTCCTTCCTTGCTCCCTTCCTTCCTTCCCTTCCCATCTTCCTTCCTGCGTTCCTTCCTTATTCCTTCTTCATTCTTTTTTGATGCAAACGTTGTGGTTGATCGTCCAAAATGGCTTTTGACACCTATCCCCGAAATGGTTCTGTGCAAAATTTTGTGAGTAAATTCTTGAACTGAATAAATTTTAGTGATGATATAATATATAAAAATTAAGTGATGATTTAATATATTATATCATATAAAATGGATTCTCCAATCACACCTGGTGATCGTCACGGTCATGGCGTGAGGTGGCCTGAGTGGCCGTAAGTGACATATTTGGAGAAGAGTAACATTGCCACGAATTCAGTCAATAACAAGCAGGAGCCATGGAAGAATAACATGCTGGATTCCGGTTCCTGGTTGCAAAATTGTGGCCAATCCAATGCTAAGACTTTCCATCCCATTCTAGAATAAGAGGGAATCTTGGTACCTTTATATAGTACAGATTGGTTGACCCCAACCCGCTATTGACACAGTCACTCTTTAGAATGGAGTATCATGACTCATGACTGTGATCTGAAAGAACTGCTCTATAAAATGGATTGCCCCAGCCATTTCCAAGACACCGCCACGACAGGTCTGTTTCTAAAGAATGGGGGACCTGAGATTCCGTCGATGCTTTTTTTTTAGAATAAATGGCCACTATTAGAACATGTGTGCCCCAACCCCGGCTAGGGGAAACAATGGGCAACAAATCCAACCCATATGTCGGTACCTTGCCCTTACCACCATTTTATAGAGGGAAGAAATTTCGTAACTCAAACCTTTGGTTTTAGCATGTTATAGAAGGTCACGTAGCCCGCAATATCACGGATGAGCTAGTTCCCTATAGAATGGCAACCTTCAGGTACCTGCCCACCCATGCCCACAATAATAGACATGACTGAAATGACCTATAGAACGGAAATACCTTGGGTTGCTATAAAATGGCTTTCCCATCCTCTGAGATAGCTTGCACACCCACTTCAGCGATCAATGTGGTATAAAAAAAGGATGAATTTTGCAGTACCTAGGTTATACCATGTAGGAAAGGTTATTCCAAGCGGTTGACTTTCCACTCAATTTCAAAGCACAAACAACAACTTCAAAGTCCTTCACATCAATACCCTTTCTCTTCAAATAGTTCACGTAGATCTGGCTTCTCTGAGGTCCCTGGCTTCTCCTCTTTGGGCTTGGGGGCCACTTTTGCCACCTTCGGCTTCACCACTTCCTGCCACGGCCAAAGGCTTCAGTCTTACTTTCTGAACATTTTGGGCTGACTGGAAGATCCAGGACTCCGTACTTCCTATGCTGAACAAACCCAATCTCCTCGCCTCTTTCGCTTTCTGATCAAATCTATGACAGTATCAACTTCATTTGCTTCGATCGTCTCAATGCTGCGCTTGAAGGTCTTCAGTCTTGAGGTAAAATTGCTCACACTGCTCACATATTTATCATGTTGTCTGATTTTCCGCCAAGACAGTGGTCTGCGGTGACCAAACCACTGGTCGGGGAGGTCTCAGCTTGACCCAGCGCTGACAAATGCAGAGCAAGGTTGACCTGGTTCGGTGGTGCCTGTACAGCCCCAACTATGGTCCCAACACAGCAAGCTCCAACTTGGTACAAGTAGCGTTGGAATCACATCCGTGTAGGCATCTTTTCCGTCAAATCCATTGAAATGCTGTCACCTATGACATCCCCTGACATCTTTCTTGAGGGTGCGCATAAGTCCAGGTAGTTCTTGGCCATCCTCCAGAACACTTCATCTATTCATTCCAATATATTTGTCAAGCGACACTAAGTGTGCGATCAACTCACTGGGGAGTCCATGAGTCAACTAAACAATACTAAACAAGTCTTAAGAGTTGGAATGCAGATTAGAAATGCTAACTTGGATGTAGTCATCATATCAGAACCAATATTTTTCCTGCAAGTCCGAGCATTTTGGAAGAGCAAGCTCGGTGCAGGAGAAACTTGCTGTGATCAATTGGGGATTGAACCAGCGGTTTTCCCAGGTGTCAGGCCATCCAATGGGATTTGATGCTGCACATTGCTGTATCTCAAAACAACTTGCACTTCAGAACCTCCAATCACTCCAATCTCTTCAATTTTCAAGGGGGCCGTGGCTTGGTACCTCTTTTTGCCTCATGGTTTGGCTGCAACACCTACAGTACGCATCTTGGATTTCGCGCATCAAATCCCACTGGAACGAACAAAGAGCAACGGACATGTGCCAATTGGGTGTGCCACGCACTGGCACCAGCAGCGGTGCATCATTCAGATCTTGCTCGGGAGGGCCTTGACCAAGCTCAAAAGAGAATAGAGTTGGCTGAATCTCTGGTTGCACATCAAAGCAAGCCACTACGATACAATAATTTTCTTTAACAAAAGGACTGCTGCCATTCATTGACATGCCCTTATAAAATCAGTAAATATATGTCGTAACTTAATTCGTATTTGGGTATACTGGCATACTGCTGTAGAATCCATAGAATGCAGATTATGAATGATTATGAGCATATAAAACGTCTGATGTCTCATAACCCTGGCTTACACAAGGTCACCCAAGAAACCAGGGACTACCTGCCTCAGAAGACGCTGCCACGTCGCTGCTGTTGGCGACGTTCTGTCTCAAGGAGGCGACGTTCCACTGCCTGGCAGCTTGGACCCCATGGATTTGGTTGAAACGGGTGCCAAGATGATGTACAAGTACAGTAAGATCACATCACAAAATAGATTGATGTTGCAGCCAAATGAATTTATCTTCACATATATTCACTCCATGTTTCCACCCCTGCATCGATTCATCATTACAACTCTCCCGGAACTTGAAACGACACAATGTATAATGACAAGTGGATGTGGATCCCAAGACCTTAATGACGTGCCCAAATTGTTTCTGCGGGGGTTCTGGTGACTCTGTGACTCTGTGACCCTTCCAGTGTGACAAAGGTTTGCCGAGAGAAACAGCCAAATCATCCACATCTGGGAATAAAGCAATCGCAAAATATATCCAATTAGAACAGAATATACAACCAACATAAGAATTACAAATTATAAACCAATCAACCACGGATGGACGCCTTGATGCTGCGGCTGGACTTTTGCCACTTGGTCCAGGTGCGTTGTGCCTTCCAACACACAATTTTGGCAATAGACATGATTACCATACCACGTTGTGGCACCTTGGTTATACTGTGTGTTTCTTAAATTCATACATATCAAAATTACCATCTATCTACATTCTACAGTATTCCATCCAAATCGGGAATGTGACAAGTATTGCAAACCACAAAGCAAACGATGTCTACCTGCATAAGTATCATTGTCATAGATTATTTGCCACCTCGGGTGCAAGATCATCGCTGCCACTCGAGTGACCTGAACTTCAGGAAGGGTGCGGAATAGCAAAATCTACTGCTTCATGCTGCTTCCAGTGCTGCTTCCATAATGGCCTTGGAGCCATTTCTGGGCGTAGTTAGAAAATCAATGAAAATCAGGTCCTTTGTCTTCCTTTTCTTGACTTGGAAGGAAGCACAAGCTAGAAACACCTTGCTGTTTAAGCGTGTGGCTGCTGGCCCCTAGCTATACGTGTTCAATCGATATGTAATTTCTATCGCATCATATCGCTTGCCACTTACGCAAGTGTACATCTGCATGGTCGCCGCATTCTGATTCCTGCTTAGTTTGTGGAATTTTTGCAACCCAGGTTGTGGGCTGAAAAGCCGACTTCATTTTACGTCTGCTGACATGCAGATCTGCTGAAGACTGCAGTTTCAGTGGTGGACCGATGGATTTTCATTGTGATCATGTCATTCATTCCGGAAAAAAGTGGCATGGGGCAAGTAGCCTTCAGAATGGCCACACTGAGAAATCATGCTTTCTCGTGGACATCAGAAAATAAGCACTGCTACTACTACAGCAAGAAACTGCGGATTGCAGAGGCTTTGGATCAGCTGTCTTCTTGCAACACTGCGTGTAGTACTGCATATGTCGCATATATCTGCATATCTTTGTATATAGTCTCATGGTGTTTAATCAACAATCTTCGCTTTTTGTGGATTGGAATAGTTGAGGTGGAAACACTAAGCTACTACCTAGTGTGATACACACATATACACACAGCACAGCCAGCATTGCGCAAGGCAGGCCCCAGATTTTGGGCTCAGACATGGCTTGTCCTCCGGCGTTGGGCGCAGCTTGCCAGCCCAAGGCAAGGCAGTCTTTGGCTTCGGAAGGCCATTGTTGGGACCTCACGAGCACACGCCGGGCATGTGGCAGTGTGATCGATATCTTCATGGTCTTCATGGTCTTCATCCCTTTGTGATGCAGTCAGCAGAATCAAGTGCAAGTCATCACCACGCACAGAACATGAACCTTATGTCTGTACTATCAAGCCAGCTATCAACGAAAATTTGAGATGTAAAGTAGGCATTCAGTACTGAAGTAAATATTCCAGTATGTCCTGCACAAATCCCGCGTTTTCCAACCATCATCCTCAGCAACGAGATGATCTATTATATAAATTTCGGCTACTGCTAAACCAGTATATATAACATATAATTACACACATAGTCACAGCGACACTCACAAAGATGTCAAAGATCCTGGATTAAAGCTCCAATCTCTCAACCACAAGGCCTCCAAGTGCAGTGAATAGTGAACAAAACAAAGCAGAACCATAGTACAAAATCACTTTCGTGTCACTACCGTATGTGGACTATCATTATATCAGTGTACTGTAACATACAGCTACTGGATAAATTCCGCTATCTAGTTTTACAAGAACTGTCTCCTTATCATTCCTTATCTCCTTGTCTGCTCCAGGCCCCCACACCAATTCGAGATGCCCAGGTCTGCTCCACAGGGCGTGTTGCCCTGCTTGGCGAGTGCAAATCCTGGCACGGGTGACGCGCTGCAGCTTTCTGGATGCGTCTCAGTACGTTCAAGATTTCAAGATTTCAAGGATGGGAAAAGCTCATCCGTCAAACAGAAAATCCATGATATCCATGTCAGTCTTCCGAGCCATCGCAGTCCTCCACATCAACCCAGGACCCCAGGGTCATGTCGCTCACCTGCAAACCACAAATATCTCAAGTGGATCTCAAGTCGTCAGGGCAGAGATAAGATCTGGCACTGCGCCATTTGAGACACAACAGCAGCAAATATTGATGAATATAGGTAACATTGAGTTGGATTTTGTAACTATAGTACCAAGACAATCCAAGACGTACAAAGTCTTAAATTGCACAATCACAGTGCTCCTCAATGTATTGCTGGTATTCAGAATTGTTTAGTCAGCCCATACCGATTCTGCCAGGGTCCTGCGGGCATTTCATTCCACCTTGTTGCTGTAATCTGGCTATTAGACAACCTGGTAGGGATTCCAAGAAACATAGTACCCAAATGTACCCAGGCCTAAGTTGGGGAAGGAAGTTTCAGGAACACATACCGCATGATATCACATCACATGAAGTCAAACGAATCACACATCAAGTTTCGTTTCATTTTAGTTTCTATTTTCCGGTCGGTCATGAACCTGGGACATAGTTTCGAAAAGGTCATACTCCAAGAGATCTGGATCGCCTCAGAGCATTGGTGGCCTTTCCTCAACTGCCCAAATTTCATCAAATTTCATATGACATACGAACCAGTACAGACCTCTTTTTGGAGATTCTGAAGTAATTACCCTCGAGTCCTTTCGCGTTTTGAGATCCACCTTCGAATCCACCGTCAAACCAATACAATTTCAGCAAGGGAACAACTTTGCTGCAGGGAAGGCCACTCATCTTCCTGACATTCAACTCCCATCCAAGTCTTTTAGAAGGGCCTTGATTAATGTGGTACTAGTACTGAAGAATGATCATGTTTTCAAAACTCATGGCGTGGCAGGATATGGGACTTTGAAATTTGAAACACCACCTATTTCCAATCGTGAAGAACCAAGCATCCTTAGGCTTCGTTTGGGATACCACGTCCCAATTGTCAAGATCCTGGACAAGAGGCGTTCAAAACATTGGGACAACCGAAAACAACATGTGCACCTGGGATGCCTTTGGGATTGGTTTCACAATACCCAATATATTAAGTTACAATTTAATCAAATTATACAATTATATAATTGAACTTCAAAAAGTATTGATACAAATGCATGCAGCAACAACCCAATCACCAACAACACAGCAACAACACACCACCACTACTACCACCACCACCACAGCCACCGCTGCCGCCGCCGACCACAACAACAACAACAACAACAACAACAAACAAAAAAAAAAAAACAAACGACTGCGACAAACGACACCGGCACGGCAATGGCAACACAAACACCATGCCTCCTCCACAGCAGTGCCGGTTTCCGTGGCGATGGTGGCAGTAGTCTCTACGGAGGCGTTCTGCTCCGACCACTCTTCCTCCTCATCCTGAATTTGCATTCACCCAAGGAAATTGAATATTGCGTTCCACGATTGAATCCGAAATTTTTATGATGTCGGGAGGCCAAAGACCAACTATGGGGCCACAGGGAGTGTGGCATATATTCGGCATATATCTGTTATATATGCTAGGGATACTGGATGTGATTTATATTTTCATCGCAATATGTTACAGCACGCATCCGTTGTCAAGTCATAATGATGATGGTGTGCAGCTGCAGCGCAGGTTCTTGCGCATCAAAACCATTCCAAATGAGTATACCCTCGGACTTTCCACCCTCACTACTAGCTTCGCCAAAGCTCAGAACACCAGTCATCGTGCACGCGGGCAGCAGGCTTGATGGAGACCCTCGCATAGTCGACATTTGATGAGCACCCGCTTTTGTTTGTCAAATGATATCAAAAGATTCAAAATGTGACCAAAAGAAGGCAAACGGATGGAGGACCCGCCACCTCGTTTCAATCTTTTTCTCAATGTCTGACAACATTTTGAACATGACAGGTTCGTTTTCCCACTCTGTTAGGCGAGGAAGACGGATATCAGGACCTATCTCGTTTTTAGATGTTTTAACATGCTTTTATGTCTGACCTCGTGTTGATCTCGTTTTGCAGCAATAATATCATGATTCAAAAAAAACACAAACCTGCTTACTGCTTACTTGGAAAAATGAAACACGAAACAAATACCAAAAGGTAACTCGGTGACTTGACAAAATCCTGAATTCGGGAGCATCTCCTGGATGTGAAATAACAAAACAAAAAGCACCAGAAACCAATGAAAACATCAATGTATATTTTGCAAAGCCACCCCTGAGTAGACAAATCCAAACGTCTGACACAAATTGCCACCAAAATTCAAGCCTAGTGACTTGCCAGGATGCTTTTGCACCTTTGTGCCACCGGCTGCACGGGCACGTCTCACGCGCTTATCCACCGTCAACTGCGCAACAGAAATGCCAGCATGATAGGGTGCGGACAAATCCTGCAATGACCTGCTCTTACAAAGCCTATGGAAGGCGGACATCTGCTGCTGCCATATAAGTATAATATAGTGTCATCAAACACTATACTGATACTGTACAATTTGGATCAATTTGGACTGACCTTCACAGCAGGTCCTTTCAAACCTCTGATAAGAAAAAGTGCAAGCCAAAGCATTGCAATTCATGTAATTCTATCTATATATATATATCTACTGTATATATTTAAAAAGTAACTTAATTGAGTTTATATTGAACTTATAATATACATAAACTTACCTACCAATCATTACCAGTAATGCTTTGCCCTTACCTTGATCCGCTGCGGCTACCTACTCCTTCAAGGGTTCAATTTTCCTAAGTCCCAACCTCAGGAGCATCCAGGCCGCACGCGAAGCTGTTCTGATGCCTCACAGTGCTCACCAAGAACACTGGCTTCAGCTTCGGATAACTCTTCAAGTACATGCTGCATGCTCATTGAGCATCTCACCGAAGTAGCATGAATACCATGACGTACTTCTAAGCTTCCAGGCATGCCCAAATTATCCCAAACTTATACAGTATCATCCTAAAGCCTTGAAGTTGGAGATGTGGGACCTGCACTATGGTCAAGTTCAGGCTCGTTCAAACCCGACCTGACAAGCCTGCAAGTGACCAAAGGCCAAACCTGATCAAATATGTTCAATCAGCATTGAGGTAGTCCTACTTGTCGCGGTGGTTTCAAAAATGGGTCCATGACCAAGATTGACCAAGTCCCTACCGGCGACATGATGACGAGATATGGCGCACTTTATTGAACTTCGCCCCCTACATCATCTTCGTGGTTCCGCTAACATCCCAGCGGTTGGCTGGCCTTGGCATTTGTCCGCTGCCCGCAAGGGGCACTTAATGGCCCGCTCCAAGTTTTGGTTTGCTCTGCTTCTAAAGAGATGTGATCCAAAACAGCAAAGGCCGCACAGATCCTTCAGTATGCTCAGAATTTATAGGTTATTGCCTCAAACTTCCTTGCGTTAGTTCACAAAGTCCCGTCTCAGAAGTTGCCCATGAAACCGAATGTAGAATCAAGAACAAACAATCATCTAGGCACTGTCCTTTGTACTTATTCACCTTCAGTCCTCCTAGAATCTGACTTGATTTTCAGATATTTTCAGTCTAGCTCATCCAGAGACAAATTCTGCAATCAAAAGCGGGTGCACATAATGTGCCCACAAAACCATAGCCATAGCACCTGCTGTACTGGCTGCGGGATCCCCGGAATTGGTGGTTGCCACGGCCTCCGCTCAGACCCAAGAGCTGCCAAGGCAAGGAGTCAGAAAGGCATTGTGCTTCCTTTTTCGCTTTCTTTGAACAAATCCATGACCAGCATCAGCAGGGATCCGCACGATGCAGCTGGCGCCGGAGTGGCAATCTGGATTGAGCTGTGACATCGAAAGCGGAAAGTGTATTGAAAGGCAATGGTTTTCATTGTGGGGACTGCAAAAATGAGACTGTCACTCTGCGTCGACCATTGAGCTACTTCAGGAAGAGACAACCAAATATAATCGACAATTCAGCTCGTGGATGTTCTGCATTTGGATTTGCGCTGTTTTGTCACCAACCAAAGACAATGAGCTTCCAACACACGAGTATGTACCCAACACAAAGCATTTCGAAGTCCAGCAAGTTAGGATAATATGTCCTGGATAATCGATATACGTATAGTTGAATTTTCAAATGATCAGGCTTGGTGAAGGGAAGAGCTTCTACTGTGAGCAGTTTTGAAAAGGATTTTGAAGTCTTCTGATGTTCCAAGGTAAAATAATGTAAAATATGTATAATCATCAGGCGGCAGGAAAGGTAAGTCCACTTCCCATGTGGTCATGTGGTGGGATTGGAAACAGCCCTAGGCACGTGTGTTCTGACAGTTCCTTGATGTTCCTTGCATGTGATTACATTTTTTATTACACACGCCTTGATGGCTGGAGCCGCAGGCAATCCATGGTGGACCGGCGGGTTCGCACGAGTCTCAGGAGGGCTTTGCGACCTTGTGGAGACCTGCCACAAGATCATCAAGATATCATCAAGATGTCATCAAGATATGTCAAGTAAGATCCCAAAGCCAAGGATTTGGAGAAGGATGGCCAGGACAACAAGAAAAACACAAAATACAAGAACATAAGTGTCACTCAATAGGAGCAGATCACCCGTAGGTCCAATTTCACCAAAACCAGATGTTGGATGAGTTCAAACTCAAGTGCTGGTTTGTAATATGTAATACGGTGCATGGTCCGAGCAAATGAGGTCCAATCAAAATCGGTGGTCGTGGGATTCATTGTGGCCAAGTGATGGGCCGAAGGTGTCAAAACATGTCAAAACCATGCAAGTTGAAGCAGTGGCAGCTGATATGTTTAATCCTTTTGCCGCTATCCCTGCAGGTGGCCACTAAATCCCAAAGGAATCATATAGTTTTGCAGTGTTAGATGGATTTATCATCATGAACTCAACGCCGTGCAGTATTGTCAGGGTCGCTTTCTCATGCTTGCTCCGATTCTTCTGGTGCCTACCTCCTCTTCTGCAGGCGTTGCCTGCAGTCATGAAAGAAGGCAGAACAAATGAGTAGTGATTCCTTCAGTAATATTGCAATTAGATCTAACACGGATACGTTTTGCTTTAATGGTAGCAGAGGAAGTGCGCAGGAAAACTAGCATTGAAACGTCAGTGTACCAATACGTGTTGCTTCAACATGGTAGTATGAAGTATGAACCACACAAAGAAGAGGTGTGCAGAAAAATAGCGTGAAACTCATCGGGTTCATAAACATATGATCGGCACGAGTACGTTGCAGTAAACCACCTGGATGCTTCCAGAACTGGAATCTGGATAAATCTGGTGGGATCACCAACGATACGATACGGTACTTCTGTACACATACACTATCATACATGTACACTCTATGGATGCACATTCATTATCATTCGTTCATCCCTTCTGCATTCCATTTTGCATGGTTTTGTAAGGATCTTATAAACCTCAAAAAGGAAGAGTCTTGATGCATCGCACGATGATCTCTGAAAACCGCTCTGGTCAGGGCTGCTTGAGGCACATGCTGCTATGCTGAGACCAGATCATTTCCCGGTAACTTCGCCTTGGATTTCACCAGCGGAAGCTTCGAGATATAGAGCACTCGAGAAAGGTGCATAGATAAGGCCACCTTTTCCTGACCACGCGAAAGAATTGCAGACATTGCAACCGGGAGAACTTCTGTTGGTGGCTGCATGGTACGTTCTAACTCAATCAGAATCCGATAGAAATTAAGTAGCGTGCTGAAACGTAATTAGGATACTGTGCAATATACTATAATATAGTTAATTAGTAAATAACAGAATATGGTGGAAACTAGTAAATACAGAAAATAGTGAATATACTATAGTATCAACATGATTGAACATGTCATATCATGCAGAAACAGCACAAGCAACCTTGCTTGGCCTTGCAGGCCCTGCAGTGACTGGCTTGTTGGTCCCACTGGCTTGGGTCCCCAAGGCAATTACAATCATGATTCCAACCCAATACTCCAACCGTCTCCAACCTGCAAAGTACAAAATGCAGGTGCTGAGCACAAAAGGTATGTGCCATGGCATACTGTAGTATTTTTTGTCGTGATTCAGCCTGATTTATAGTCACACAGTGGTGGTGCCTTTCTGCACCAAAGCAGCTGGATGACTGATTCATTCTTTCGCAAAACCCTTATTTGAGGAGCCTTTGTAAGCGTTTGCGTGAACGATCAAATCGTTACATAGGATTGATGTCCGCACCTGATTCAGCTTTATTTGCCTATTCATAGCTGCGCCCACAAATTGCCTTGAGTTCTTCATGGTCTTCACAAACTTAAAAAACAAAGTATTCTTTTTTCCGCAGCAATGATAATGATGAATCTTATTGACTCCACACTCTTGAAGAATGTACAATTGCACGTTAATGCATCTGGCTTGTTTTTTGAGAAAATACCAACGTCTTCCACCAAACACAACATCCCTTGCTGATGGGAGCGCCTCGACGTCCTTGATGCCTTGCTGCACAGATCCAATCCACCTGAACTGGTCCATTTCATTCCACTTCCACATGATTCTGGCGACATGAATTGACTTTCAAAGAATCAGAACAAGAAATCCCATCTCATCAACTCATCAACATGTTCTAGTCCGAGCCGAGCTTTCCAAGGGGGCTTGAAATAAATCAATTGATATCAATTGGTCGTGCGATCACATCCTTCAGAATCGCTTTTAATGACCAATCAGCAGAATGCAGTATGCTGCAACGTGCATTCCAATTTGGGCAACAACAGTGGGAAACTGGATCAAATGCACAACAGGCAATGTTTGGAGTCCCCAGATAGACCGCCCTGAGGTCCAACGCTGCCATGATAGACGTTCCTTTCTCTGTAGCTTCGATGCCGTACTTCGGCAGCACCTGCGCATGTCCCCTGAATCCTAGAAGATCAAACAAATAAACAGGATCAACAAATATCAACCAATCGTATCAAATCAATACCCTGGTTGCTCGAATGGATAGCATGGACATGGACGGATGAAGTCATTCAAACCAATGAGATCTGCATCGGATTTGTGGAGCAAAGGGTGTGTAGGCATTGATTAAGCTCGGGACGACTTGCTCTGGGAATTGCGATCAGTTTAGATTGTGGCTACCACTAAAATTGATGATACGAGTCTTCAGGTTTCAAACGGATCGAACGGTTTCCATTGCATCGCACAGGGACACACACAATATAAATATAATCAAATTGTATCAGTTACATAATATATAGTATACTACCAAAGAGATCCAAAGATTTTGATTGTAGCAAATTCTTTTAAAAAACCAACATGTCACGGGAGGGCTGGTTCAATTTCAATATAGATGATCATGCACGCTGAACATCGCAAATACAGAATGGAGGCTGAATTGAGGGCATTCAGAATGATTCTCGATGTCTGGTTTCCCGATCTTCCTGCCTTGAACTGCACACTTCTTGCCTCTTTCAGAAGACTTCTACGATCTTCGCATGCTTCTGCCGCTTGCTGGTACCTGGTCTCAAAGAACACCGTCATTTCGTTTTTGATCTCTAAAGAATGGAGTAATTATGGACACTGTCACTTCAGAATCTTGAATGGTTGGATCATGCTGTCATGCAGAAAAAATCAATCCTCCCGTCTTCCATGCAGTGCTCTGGACTTTTTGCAATCGAAACAGCTCCCGCGGGAGAGTTCCCCACAGGTTGGTCAGTTGGTCAGCTATTGTATGACTGCATTTGCTAAAATCAAGGCCCTGGTGTCTCAGTTCAAACATCTCCTCCAATCAACAGTCGGATTGATCTTCCTAGTATTGTAAGAAGGCAACGTTGCAGACTCAAACTCTGCAAAATGATGCCTACATGTTGCTATTGGGTGTCTTTGCCAGCTGTCGTCGGATTTCAAGTGCGAATCATTTTAGTGACCTGCATGGATTTGTATCGCTCATGGCTGCGAATTAGAATGGATGCAATGAACATCTTCAAGTGATCATCTTTTGGGGCTGCCAATTTATCCAATTTGATAAACGACTGTGTCACCTTTGGGCATTGATCTGACTGGCACATTGGCCTGGCAGCTACAGCTCTGGCGGCTCAGATGGTCTTCAAAAGCCGACCTTGGAACTCGCAAAGAGCATGCCGCTCCGGCCGTCATAGAATCAGAGTCATTTCATTTATTCTGGTGTTGTCATGTGTTGACCACATAAATTTACCTTACGTCCTACTTCAAATTCCATTGATCCATATACCCATAAAATGCAAGACTTTCTCCTGATTATGTCTTTGATTTTCACCGTTTCAACCGGGCTTTGGAACAGACTGCATGACAACGACGTGCAGAAACCAAGGTCATGGCGCGCCAGAGCACGACGTCGTAGTCCCTGCGCATCAAGGAACAAGTTGGATTCAGTTCGAGAGAGCTTGAAACCATCAACAGCAACGATCAACATATTGTAAACATAGTTTAGTGCGTATTGTGTCATTACATTCATTATCTAGTCAGCAGAATCATCCAGAACCCAAAGTCAGAGACCGATAAACCTCCAAAAACATACCCATCTTTACTGTACTGTATGTAGTGGATGTTGATATGCCGAGTTTTGAAAGGTCTAGCGAAGACCTCCAGAAAGAGGATCAAAGAATACTTGTATGCAAACACAGCACACATCAGTCAAAAGGTCACCTGTAGAATGTGCGAGGCTACCTAACTTCCACAAAAAACATTCGAAACATTTCGAAACCTGGTCTGCAGCCCCTCCTCATAAGATTCGGTTCTCTCAGGGACTGCATTGCTTTCTTGAGGTGGTGGCGGCATTGACACAGGCCCAGGAGCCTGGGGTGGGATTCAAGAACGACCAACACTCAGAAACTTTAGTCACATCAAATCCTGATTGATGGCGGCCGCCAAAGGCAGGGACCGATGCGACCGGGTCACAGCAAAGTCACATCGAAACCACAATTGCAATGCGTTCAAATGATTTTAAACAACATCCAAAATAGTCGATTGTGCATGCCTTTCACGTTTTGAATGTGTTTTGGGTCACCAACCAGAGAAATCTACTATGTGAAAATGAAGAGACAATGACAAATAGCTTGCGTTTTGCGTTTGGAGGCCAAGAATAAATGAATGTTGTATGCAATTGTGTGTTCCATACTTCGTTTTTCCGCACCACATGAGAAACCCTAAAATAGCTTAGAGGACGATAACCAATAACCCTAAGGAAAACCAGTCCGGCCTTCGAAATCCAAGAATTGAAGACTTACACTCATGATCTAAATGAGGTCTAGAGTCCAGGGGTGATCAAAACAATTCAAAATAACATAAAATAAGTATATCAAAATGACTTCCCACCATCTTCGACCCGCAACTCTGATTTGCCACCTCCCACAACATCTGACGCCATCTTTCTGTCTTCTCTCCCTGCTGCGGAGGGTAGATGCTGTCGTCCAAAGCTGCCGTTGGCGGAGACCATAACTCCTCCACAGCCACCAATGACCTGCCATCGTTGCTTTTGCACTTTAGCCGCTCTTTAGCCCCAAAAGGCACGACAGTTTTTTGCAAGTCTGTTGACATAAACATAAACTGGATGCGCTCTACTCATCATGACATTTAAATCACAATGTCACCTTGGATGACTCTGGGAGATACACGCGTCAGAGATGGTAACAATGCACGCCTTGCAGCTTTACTGAGCATATCCTTCTGCTCCTGGAGGCTTGACAAGGTGAGCGATGTCTACCTTTTCTGTACATTGACCCACCAAACATTGCCCTCTTCCAAAAAGAGCAAACAAAAATAAGAAAAGGTTGCATTCCTAAGTCTTCTGAAGATGTAATAAGATTTAGCATGGTGGATCCTGGTGGCATGATTAAGTTGGATAACCTGACCCTTTGGCCAAGAAAGCAAGAGCAAAGGGAAAACATGGGAAAAAGAAGCCAAACCAAGCAAGGGAAAGCAAAGCAAACCGAAAACGAAGAATGACTTGACTAAGTCACTAACCAACCAACGAACTGAACACGGGACGTAGCTCCAGTCCGGGGCTCGACTCGATGGCAAGGACTGCACATCGTACTTCACAGTCAGTCAATGTGTGAGAGATCGATCTGCCTCCCTAATCTGCCATTGAGCAGGATCCATCATGTGGTCATCCAATAGAGCATTTGGCATGATGGGTGGTCCTTGTGAGGGTTCAGCTACAATTTTCTTTACGAGTGTGACTTGGCCGCAAAAAATAAGGGAAGAGCTGGCAGCTGGTGTAACCCACTGCAGGCTGGCACCTCATTGTCTGCTGCTTACTTGCTACATCTTGCCACTCATTTTGCAAATTGCAGTCTCCTGCTGGTTTCCACACGGCGATGGCCATAATGAGATTGGAGAAAGGTCATCCAACCCTGATGCCACGCCTGGAGTCTCCGTCTTGTTTCACCAGTCAACCCAATGCGAACAAAACAAACAAAGGTTAGAATAAGAGTGGTTAGGAGGGTGTCATTTGGCACACAGGATTGTTATCATTTTTGAACATTACAAAAAACACAAAACAAAAAACAGCAACAACAACAACAACAACAACGACAACAACAACAACAACAACAACAACAACAACAACAACAACAACAACAACAACATCCATCTTTTTGGCGGTTTATGAATGTTTATGACGTGATTTGCACATGTTGAAGCTTGCAGCTTGCCCTTGATGCCCTCAACTCCCTTCAAGAATCCAATGGACTAAGATTCTGTTGTCAGATTCCAGGACCTGAAAGTTTGAGCCAAAATGTCCATCACTATTACATGATAAAAATTGAAAGAATAAAATCTTAATGGACTGACAATCACTGACATGTCAGCTCGATGGATGTTACCTCAGAAGCCAGACTCGCCCGCATATGGATGGTTCACAAGCAGGATCATGTTCAATTGTATGTAGTTTCTCCCCAATTAAGTGGCAGAAAGTTTGGCGGGAATACATGTATATATATATATACACATAGCTTTCAACCTTCCGGCCAACACTGGGAGCGCGACCCACACCTGCACTCTGGGTCGCAAAGCCGGCCAACGCCTGTCACATTGTGATGAATTGCGCACCGTTTTGGGTAGGTGGTTTTTTACGGGTCATAGCATCGTCATTGCCTAAACCACAAGCATAGATTGATTCGGATTGATTGATGTACAGTGATGTCCATTCTTGGGAGTGCCAAAAACAGATCCTTCTAGAATGCAGTTGAAATATAAAATTTTGGAATGGGAATGGGAGAGTTATCATCCTTACAGCTTGGATGACTCTTTCTGCATGGATGAAGCAGCAAATGTTCTTTGATCCTCTCGATACCCGGAAGATCTTGGAACATGACCGCATGTCCCGCCTTCTGCAGGAAAATCATGTGTGTCGACTCCGGAATCTGGCCAGGTTTGGTCAAGGGCGATCTCTCTCTCGGTCCGGTGAATTTCAGCAAAAAAAGCACCCAAACCAGCCTTGGAGTCAGTGAAAGTGGGGTCAAGGTCAACCTCAGTGATAGAGGGGATCCAAAGCCAACACTGGACCTGAACCTGATACTCATCTTGCCAATCTGCTTTGAACACACTTGAAAGACTTGAGTTGATGATACTTTGATGACTGAAATTGTGAATTCTCCAAGCATCTCAATGTACAGTATTTGACAGTGTTTGAGAATACAGTGTACAGTTGCGTCAAGTCACACAAGTCACACACCCCTCCTAGTCGTCCTAGTCAAGTCTATTCACTGAGATCCAGTCTGGTGGAGGTGGCAATGCCCGTGGTGAGCGCTGCGATGCCGGGCGCCGTGGCGTCCGAAAGATGTGAGCCTGGCGAGCCTGCAGGCCACTTGTTCGTGAGATCAGACAACTAACAAGGGATAATGTCTACAGAGTATATATATATATATTATATTCTTGTCACATTGCATGAATATTCTGCGAACTGCAATATACACAATGTATATGATTACGTATATATATATATCATTACTATATATCTATGCTGTAATAGTATGATGTAATATATATATAATTATATTATGTTCTAATACAGTATGAATATATATATATATATGAATATGATAATATGAATGTATAATATGTACAGTAGACCAGAAATAGCAGGAACAACACGACTGTGACTCGATGAACACCAAGGCGGTTGGAGACCCAAATTGCCAATAGAGTGATGGCCATCAGTGTATGTTACTTCTGGGAGGCCAAAACACAGACTTGAGTGACGAAGTTGAAAGATCAGCCGCAGGACAGTGCCCACTGTGCCGTAAGTTTGACTACAGCGGTGTCAAGCAAAAAAAATGCCCCAGCCAAAAAGGAAGTCACACCAACGCTGATGCTCTGAACGCACCAGCAATATAAGACACCTGTAAGACGCCGCGACGCTCGCTACACATGCCATCCCTATCCCTTCCACCTGCTGATGTTCAGCGATCTCGGTGGCAATGCGACAAAGCCTTGGTGCGCCAGACAATGGCAAACCCCTTGTAGCGTGAGAAATGTTGGAACTTTGACGGCTCATTGATCAACGATACATAACGATACTGTCTGAAACTTCAAACCACTCCATGTTTTTGAGTCTCCAGTGATGGATGTTCCAGTGAACCAAAACCAAGAATCCCAACACTTTTTGAAGCGATGCCATCCTCTTTTAACTCTGCGATGTTGAAATGCTTGCTACCTACTTCGTGTATCAACTTAACTTATTTTGAAAAATCCGTCAATTTCTGATGGTAAAGGAACCCTATTATCCAAATCTTGGAGTACTTGCTTCCCTTCCCTTAGCCCTTATACTGTGGACATCTGCAGAACTCTGCATATAAACATTTTTATGTAACTATAACTAAGCATGATGCCGTATGATCCAGCATGACCCGACAGGACAGGATATGACAGGATAAGATTCGCGCCGATTCCATAGTTCAATCTGTTTGCTTTGCTGCGTCAAGGTGGTTGTAACCAAATTTGAACAATCTGCAAACATGCACTCATTGGCCGTGATCTCCACTGTACTACGGGGTACTGTAGCTTAGAAGACTATCATACAAGACACTGCCGATAAATGTCGATGCAACTATGTCAGTGTCACATAGTGTGATTATATTTTATGTGTCATCAATGTCCAAATCAGTCATCAGGGCTGGTTCGATTTCCTGCCAAATCTCACCAAGTTTTATACCAAGCTCAAGGTTCCTATGTGTCCTGTGACTTGGCCAGGTCTCCCAACGCCAAGGTGACGTTGGCGGGACGACAGGATGAGGTTGTGACCTTGTCCGACACAATGACGCACCAAGGAGAAACCAGGAGATATGATGTGACATGATGTAGCAAGGCACCCCAGCATTGGACAAGATGAGGGGCTTTGCGCAGAAGAAAAGCCCTAGCTGGGCTCCCCAAGCACGAAGACCAGCGGCCACCGCGTAGCGCCAGCGCCGCCAGCCCTAGGCAGGATGTTCACTGATTAACTTGATTAACGTTGATCTTCTTTTCAACAACCGCAAAAGGAACCCTTTGAAATCATGAGGGCGTGTCACTGCATGTGTCTGGCGTGCGTACAGCCCTGGCCTTGCGTAAGACTTCACCCATGGACGTGCCACGCAGGCCTTTCCTAGAAGCCAGTCCCCAGAGCCCACTGTCAGTTTTTTTTACGTCTAAGATCATCTAAGTGTTTGAAAGATGCAAGGCTCTTTAGGTTGGCAATTGAACACACACTTGCAAAGTGCTACCCATACCAAGCACTCTTCCTATTCGGATTTCCGATGAGCTGATATATTGGGGTGATGTGTCCATGTCTTGCTGCACCTTTCGGTTCTCTTCCGTAGGACCACCCGTCTGACGTGTCTTTGGTCTTCCGGCAAGTCCTGACAGGTCCGGTGAAAGCTTTTGAAGGCAATTCAGAACGTAGGACTTCAATCTTCAATGTCTCAGTTTCTGGGGTTCAGTGTAGCCTTCGCCATGAAGCGCATTGTTGGCGAGGAAGCTTACAAAAATGTCCGGTTGGGTTCGGTCAGCATCTGCCTAAACATAAGGACCAATGTTTAGTATCATGAAACAACCTAATGTCACTGCTGCTACCTGCTAACACTGTCCACGTCGCAAGATCCAACTGCTTTTTCAGTCTCCATTCGATGCCTGAGAATCGGAGAAGTCACATTGTAGGCCTTTAAAGGCCTCCAAAGCGCAAATGACCCAAGAATTCACATCGAAATTTCACTAGCATCCAATCAAACGAAACAATACATACTTGCAGACTCTACATTATACACATACATATGCACAGACTTGTACAGGGTGTGACGAATCAACTGGTGAATATTGGTTTGCAACAAACCTCCTTTCATCTCCATTTGCCTTCAAATTTCAATCCAAGTCCAAGTATACAACCTACTTCCATCCCACTTGGCCTTAGATTGCAACGAGTACACCATATGATTGAAAGCCTGGGATGCTCAGCCAGCGATGGATTCAAACTGCCAGCGCGTGGTAACTTGCTGACCGCTCATGCTCATTTGTTCGCCTTTAGCTGGAGATGCGTGCTGCCTTGAATGAAGCATCAGAGCGCATCAAAGAGTCTAAAACCAGAGAACATGCAAACTCCACTGAGTCCTTGATCCAATAGATCCAATGCCCGTTGGAAGTCTCACGGAATCCAAGAAACCATAGCGTTTTGCACACGTTGTCGCAAGAGCACCTCATCCGAGGTCGTGGTATCACAATGATTGCAGTTTTTTTCATCCAACTATCAAACTTGGAATCTACTGTACATGTCTGGTGAAGATAGATAGATATGTAGATACACGTATATATATTGTGAGAAACATATCATCCATCATATGTTGTACATCATAAACATTACACATCACATGATAAATATAGCACCTCATCCTTTTATAGTGTGCTTCCTATATCAAAAATTCACACTTCTTATAACAGACTGAATGCTACATATATTTCATTGTAAATGATGTTCAATGTTGTAAAGAAAACATATAAACCAACTCCATGTATATAATACTGCATTTGACCATATCATGTTATCTATTTAGAATCAATATCATACACTACAATAATGCACTACAAAATATATCACAAATGAAACATACGGCAAATACACCAAATAACATATAGTACATCAAACTATAATATACGCATTAGATCACATAGTACAACATGATCTTATATATCATATATGTATTGTTTCTTCAATATATACATAACTTTGCAGTATATATTTTGTAGTGCATTATATGTATTCCATACCATTGAGCATCAAAAAGCAACTTTTACGTAAGTATATGCTATAAGACATATTTGTTGTGAATCATGGATCATATCTTGAACCATACACTAAAATTGTGACAATACGAGTAAAATATAAAATGATATCTCTGTCTTTATATACATAATGTATAATTCAAAAAATTATGTCGATTCTATTCTATATAATATTGTATGATATTTGTATTATATCTCATTTGATTAGATTAAATATTCAACGGTAAATACTATGTGCTATAAATATACTGTATATATACGTACGTATATATATATATATTCTATATTCTATATTTATATGTCAATACATACATGATATGGGTAATATATTTGTTTGTTGTATGTAAAGCATTGTAAAGCACGTCTTTGCTATAGCATAGAGCTGTACATGCAAAGGCTACGTGGTATCCGGGTGTAGAATGATTTGATTGCAACGACAGTAGTGGACTTTCAAACAAACAGATCTGTACCGTCGCGAAGTGCTAGTCTTGGGAAGATTGCTTCCTCAATCAAGTCAAGGGGGCGACAACCATCCAAGAAAAATCTAATAAAATGAGGTGAGAACTTTGCATCGGAACCATGCAAAAGAAGCTTTGCAATTCTTTCTTTGTTTGGTCTTGTTGATTTGTTGGGCCTTTGAGGTCATCTTGAACTTTAACCCTCTACGAGGTACAAAATGCACTGCTGCCAGCCCAGATACGAGAATGGCTGCACGCTGCCGTTGGACCAACAGCTCCTGATGTCGAGGACCAACCAAAAGGTCCAACATTCCCAAATATGGAAGTGGGACTAAACGAGGGTAACTCTACTCTGTCCCTAATTCATTATATTCATTGCATACAAAGGTTCATTCATTCCAGTTTAATCTGGTGACTCTGGTTTGCAAAAAGTATGAGCTCACACGTGGCAAACAAAACAAAAAGATGCAGTCTTCCAAGTTCCCTTTCGTTTGTGAAGTCACTCCTTGAAAAAATGCTCAGTATGTATGATAGGGTACGTCGCATTATGTCATTCATTGTGGATGTAATTATGATATGTTCGTGTATGTTCATGAACTGCTGTAAAGGCAAATCTTTTTGTTCCAAATGCTCGATTAGACTGTAGACTCAGGACGTGAGAGTACCTACTCTACCATCAGGTATGAAAATATAGGAAGTGAGTTCCACCGTGCTGGGCTCAGTTACTCAACATTCCGGTCCGCAAAGCAGAACATCCCACTGCCATAGACAGACCAGAAAAGTTGTCCGTCTCACAATAATTTCCATTGATTCATAACAAATCAAAGTCGTCAGCTCAAGAGACGGCGGGTAACCAAGTGAGGTACTACACGCTCAACTTTCCCTCAAAATCAAACAACCCTGTAACCCTGGATTTGTCGAGCCCTCCCTCCCACACCTGTCCTTTGCGCTGGTGTCCATGCAAGCAACGCGCCACCATCTACGGAATCCTTCCTGATGCAGTTCTACTCATCGCTAGCAGTCTTCAATCTTCAATCGTAACAGCAAAAACGCTCAACCTGTTGTGAAGTGAATGACAGTCCCTCGCAGTTGAACCAAATTCATTGTGAACACTGAAAGCTGTAAAAGCATTCTACTCAAGGTGATGAGCCTCGATACTGAGACACATGTACGGAACACACAAGGAATGCAACAACCAACCATCAACATGTGTACCAGGTATACGACGGTATACGAACATGTGTTCCCCGTCCCGTTTAGAATTCAGACATTTGAAGCAGCCCAAACCACCTGTTGAACTCGCAGCAGCAAGTGCTGTGGACGGTCGTCCTCCACCTGCTGACAAAGCTTGCTGCATTTAACTGAGAAGAGCTAGAATGGCGTAGACACCATTGGACAATGCCAAATGCACTCTCATGTTGAAAGAGGTTACCCCCAACCAGAAAGCTGGAGAAAACATCAGAAAAGCATAGAAAAAGCAGAGTTAGAAAGCCACAAAAAAATACTGTATGTAGTCAGTGTGAATATATAATATATGAATATATTATGTGTCGTTATAAGTTATATATTAGTAATTATCCATAGGCAATATATATACGTACATGTTATATGTACAAACGCTATCAAACCATACTACGTATGTCTTCAGCAGCTTTGCTACCAGCTTTGCGAACAAACCCTTTAGGCCGACGCCGTCAAGACTCCCCAGCTGCATCAGGCCCTCCAGTCAGTGCCTCCAGAAAGGCATGCTTGGCACGGAGGCTTCTTGGCCTGCAGCAAATGCAATTGCGGGCCGGATGTGTGTGACGTGTGTGTGTCTGTCCACAAACTCTTCAATACTTTGTGCCTTTTCAGATTTCACCACAGTTCAGCATGTGTTTGATGATTTATCTCAGTCATGTGTCATCTAGACAACAGCAGCAGCAGCAGCAAACAATTATTGGCAAACAGCTTGCACAGCAGGATGGTCAGGGAAAGAAATGATGTCACAGCTGCATGTTTATGGTTTTCTGATGTTCTTTGACATATACTTTGACAATTAAAAACAAACCACTGAATATCTAGTTTGAAATCCTGCATTTCAACTTGGAGCCAAATGAAATGCAAAAGCAGGTGGTGACAATAGTAAACACTATCAGATTTATCAGCTAATTTCGGCAGATCCTTCATCGGTGTCACCCAGGTCACTGGCCTGGCTGAAGGCAAATGGTTTCGACGTTCGCGCGGCAGCTCAAACGCCTGAGGAGCTACTGTCACCCCAAAAACATGCATCCCTTCCTGATGTTATCTAATTCACAGCATGTCCAAATCATTCCAAATCTATAATCATGAACTCCAACTCCGTGATGTCCAACAGAGGTATGTACAGTTATGTACAGTACAACATTTTGGGCTGAGAATCCTCCCCTGACCCTATCGCCCAAGTGCCGCATAAGCACAGCTCGCCACCTCCCTCTGAGAGTTGCCATCTCCGATGATAAAAGGTGCATCTTTGTACACCTTGCGAAAGCGGCAATGGTTGACAAAAAGACAGGACAGTCTGAAGAATTCACATGGATTCACCAATGCGAAACCATCCATCGCAAAAAGCCTCGCAAAGCAGAAAACCTTGGATATCTGGATATCTCATTAAAATTCATTACAGTAAATATCATTGGATATCACTGTTGAGTAGCTTCGCCTCAAACCATGAGACAGCCTCGGGTTTTTCCCAACTGACTGGACACTACTGGACTACTTTCCTTCCCTCTCAGAACAGAAACCTGATAAGTCTTGATAATTCCGCAGTGTTACAGAGCAAAGAACAAGTCACATGGGATTATCATGGAAAAGCCCGCGATCTATCCAACTATGAATGTGGGCAATCCCAATCACATTTTCCGAACCTCTTCGGTATCCGATGAAACCCATATCTGATCCGGAGGAGCAGGTAAATGTCTCCTCTGGGCAGAGGTATCAGAAAATCGAGTGACAAATCACATCTAGACTCTAGACTCTAGACTTCCAATGGAGAAATGAGGGTATCTTCTGCAGGCCGAATCTGGAGCACCTAACAAAATTGTCCTTTACGGCGCTCTTTCACTGATTTGAAGGCAGACTCACTGTCAAAGGATGGCGGAAAGCCAGGACATTCCAGCCAGGTGCTATCTGCTATCATATTCGCATCTGGCGGCCATGTAGTTACAAGTTCATACGAGTTACAAGTATCTAGAACTCAGAACTCAGAAGTAACAAGGCCTCTTGAATTGCGAATCCTTCGGACATCCAAAACCAAGATGGAAATGCAGCTTCAGTAATGTCATGACTCTCACTTTGCAGCGTGTTCGAGTTCAGTCGAAAATGTTGTGATTTCGCAAAGGATAGGGAATGCTATCACCATCATCGTCATCACCACCATCATCATCATCATCATCATCATCATCATCATCATCATCATCATCATCATCGTCACCATCATCATCATCATCATCATCATCATCATCGTCATAATCATCATCATCGTCATCATCGTCGCTGTCATCATCGTCAGCGTCATCATCATCATCATCATCATCATCATCATCATCATCATCGTCATCATCATCATCATCATCATCATCATCATCATCGTCATCGTCATCGTCGTCATCATCGTCACAATCGCCATCGCCATCGTCATTATCATCATCATCATCATCATCATCATCATCATCATCGTCATCGTCGTCATCATCACCACCGTCATCGTCATCGTCATCATCATCATCATCATCATCATCATCATCATCATCATCGTCATCATCATTGTCCTCCTCCTCCTCCTCTCATCATCATCATCATCATCATCATCATCATCGTCATAATCATCATCGTCATCACCATCATCATCATCATCATCATCATCATCATCATCACCATCATCATCATCATCATCATCGTCATCACCACCGCAAAACTCGCCTTTTTTTCAGTTATGTGCCCTCCTCCGGGAATCAGTTCTTGTTTCGCTGAACCAGATCTGCAGAGCCTCAGCTTGGATGATCTACGGATCCAGCCGTATCACCGCTGTCTCTCCGAGACTGTGGAGTATTCGACATCTTTTATCGTTCATCTTGCTGCTTTCAAGAGTTTGTGGGTTTGAATTAGCATTGCAACAAGGTGGATCATTCAAAAGTGGAGCATGTATGAACCATTGCGGCAAGAATGTTGCCCTCTGATGGCTTTCAATTTTCTTTGTAGAGCTCCCTAAATTCAGCTGGGCCTGAGGAAACATGAGAATGAGCAAATCATATATGAGCCAGAGCAAAACAAGAATCTAAGAAGGCCTCCAGTTGATTGAAAAACATTCCACTAAATCATCCGGCCTGAAACACATCCCATCACAACCCCTTATAATTCTTGTCAAAGAAGCTGAGCGGAGATGAACCTGCAATCAAAGGGGTAAGGTATGAGTGATGGCATGCGAACTGGGTGACTGCAAAGCATGCGCAGAAAAACTCAGAAATGACACGGTCTGCGCATCGCAACACTGGCCATGGTGAAGCGTGACTGGATTCTTATTGTATCATTCTTGACACTTTACTTTGATCTGCAAATCATTGCAAATCTGCATATAGTAACTTAGTATATTCATAGAGAAACCACAAACAACAAAAGGGTTGTTTCAAATTCCCCGCTTGCAACAATTCCGAATATCGAACTCATTTAAACTCTTTTCCACATCTTGTCGATTTCTAGTCCGAACAAAATGAAACAGCCATGTGGGATGACAGAGAATTGCAATTACAGGCATTGTTGACACCAGCGGCTACAACAAGTGGTCGTCACGCCCATTGCAAAAAATTGAGTTTGGCAGATTGGGTGGGAGTCCAATGCCAGTCCATGAAACAATTTATACACTTATACACTACATCCAATGCTTGCCTGTTTAACGGACTATGTGTATATATATACATACATATGGCTGGTACATTGGAGGTTCTGCCATACCCGAGCGGTGTCCATCAGTCAACTCATCGGACCCACCTGCTGCCACCAGGTGGTTGCCATGCGAAGCATAATCCGATAATGAAGTATCTTAGAGTGGCAGTTTCGTGCGGAGACAGCGAGGTCAACAGAGTACCAGGGCAAACTGATATGAACTTATAGCACTAGCAATAGATGCTGGTGCTGAACTTCTTGGCTAATTTCAATGCCATCTTTAAAATTTCCTATGAGGCAGGTACAAGATGGTACAACCACATGTCATAACATCCGACAAAAAATCAATATTTCAGGATCCAGGAGTCACGAGTCCAGGCTTCCCCACTTTGAGCATGGCGGCGCGAGCAAGTTGAAGGCGCTTCTCCAGCACAGGTTGCTGCAACCTTTATTCATTGGAAGGCAAGACGCGTCGGCCCGGTTTACCTGCTGGGTCTATGTACGCGACAACATTTCCACTTGAAAGTCGTCTGCATATTAGACTATTAGAATCTATTAGATAACAATACAATAGCTATAAAATACTGTTATCATATAATCATGATACATTATCCAATGCTTATAGGCTATATAGATGTAACAAAGAATCGGAGAATGACTTTACAAAAACACACATTGGTGTTTGGGATTGGCATCAACGATTTAAGGGGGCATTGAAACATTGATCATTTTGCTTCTTCAGGGACGTGCCATATACAGAAACCATATGAAACCATGGCAAATCCTTAAGTTTTCCTTGGAGCTATGCTAGTTTTACCGTATCATTTTGAAACCTGTATGCCTTTCAAACCTCCCGCAACCTGAGTTTGCACGTCACCGGGTCCCTCGCTGTAGAAACGCATCATGCGTGCGTCTGGAAAGCAGCCTTGCCTGGTTGGCAGATGTTGGCAGGAGGCAAATCGACATACCAAAGACTAGTCAAACCAAAGAGTATCAAAATCTATCGAAGACTGATCTCCATCCATCTTGAAACATGGACCTACTAGTTCTTGGTATTCTTGCATTGCATACAAGTGGAAAGTCAAAATGCGATCAAGAACTAATCAATCAAGTAAAATCTTAGTAAGAACTCTGTTTATCCCAAGGCTGGAGATGAATAGGTCAGCAACAAACAGATTTAGCACATCGTACCGCGGAATTTGACGCAGTGGGAGGTTTGCTGGTTTATCTTCTATCTGCCGCTTCTCCTGGTTTCTTGTGTCCCTCTCTTCTTGCTTGTTCCTTGCTCCTGCTTCCCTTTCATTTCCGTTCTTTTCTTGATTCTTCCTGTTTTATTCCCTTTGCCTGCTGTTTCCTTTTTTATCCCTTTTTCATGTTCTGTTCCTTACTTTCTTGCTGCTTGTTCTTGCTTCTTGCGTCTTTGCTGCTTGCTTGGTCATTATGAGATACGTTGAATCTCTTTCCGCCTTGACATCGAAAATGTTCAAGGGCAGATTAGAAAACTATATAATGAGCGCTAAAGAACGCTTGAACTTTTACTCATTCTATTTTGTGGGGCTGCTGGACATTTCATCAAGAATTGAAGTTTCACACTACGAGTATCATATTATGGGCGTCAAGTCTTCGCTGGGCATCCTAGCCAAGGTCTCTGCCAGTTGTCGGGGAGGCCGCCGCACGCGGCGCCGCCATGTCCGCAGGGACAAGCACAACCTGGTCAAAAAAAGCTGATCGCTGTCACCGAAACTATCCATGCAAGGTCTATGATTGTCTTCAGGTTGGAAGACATCAGATGGATAGCCTAGATCTATCAACCTGAAGACAATCATAGTCAATCAAGAGAGCAAAGTCAACCAAGAGCTTTAACGAAAGGACATGCCAGATGCCAGCATGGCAGGTGCCGCTTGAAATCAGATTCAGTGCAATCAGATTGAACCCCGGCCTCTGGGTCTCTTCATTACGCCTCTTTGGGCGCTTAGACACCACCTGGTCTGCACGGATTGGGTGGATGCAAGTGAGCAATATCGCTTGAAAAATATTTTATTTGAACTGCGAGAAAAAGCAAGCTCGATGAGTTTACATCTAAATGATTAAGTTGGAATCTAGGGCAAGACTATTCATTGAGATGCTGGGTACTTTGCTCTTTTTGTGCAACTCGTGGCACGCTGCTCCATAAGAAGTCAGACTGGATGTTCTGGTCTGCTGCACATCCGCAGAGCCAGCAACTCTGAACGCATACGGTCTAAGGGTGTATATATATATATATAAACTCCAACGATCTACAATATATTTTGGTTGACATGTTTTCTTTATTTTTCAGGATATTTCGTGATACTTCATGATGTTTCAACATCACTAGTTAAAGAGCAAATACATAAACACGGGCTTTATATATGCATTGTACTATAACCACTAACAGCAAGAACTCAAACCACAATCAACGACTACTTCCAGGGCACCTTCCAATGCCATTGGGCGAAGGGTGTGCTAATGAGCCGCAAGTGGTGGTATTGCCTAGCATGTCCAAAACTACTCATCTGGAAGCCACACTGCCGAGAAAAGTATTGAAACAATGTGAAACATCTGACTGTACTGCAGTTTTATTTTGAACTGTGTCAATACCTTGAAATCACCTGTTGTTTGGCATCACATCTCAAAAAAAAACATATAGAATGTCGAATGTCACTATAGGTATCGCCATAGGATGCCATAGGACATCGGACATAGGATGACATGAGTATTCATGTAATGCTGCAAGTATAACATCTACCGCTAGCAGAATGATCCAGCAAACTTGCCAATTTAACTGTCGTGCATTTTTCCAAAAGAAACGTCTTTCCCGCAAGTCTCCTACACGTTTCTTATCAACTGTTTCTGATTGTCAACCGCAAGATTTCCCAACATCCATCCGATCCATCCCCACCCAGAAAGCCTCGCTAGCTGGGACAGCACGGCCCGTCTGCTTTGATGGAGACTGCGCAACAGGAAAACTTGTGGATGAAAACCGTGTTCGTCGCTGGCTTTCTGCCCTTGACATCCCTGTACTGACTATACACTGCAACGGTAGTAAATTCTGCCTAAAAGGACGGGGCTGAGGTGACGGATCTCACTCGCCGTAACAACTTTCCCAGCTAGGCCAAACCAGCTTGAAGTTTTGCTGACCCGGTGTGCTTTCTGAAGATGATACCGCAAGGAATGATGTGTTCACACTCATGATACCAAGCGAGCATGATATCATTGCACAAACAGGTAGAGTACATAGTACATGCATTGCGATATTCACGGAGGAAAAGTGTCACCACACGACTGGAAATGTATCTGGGAAGTTTTGTATGACATGTCGATATCACCATTTTGGTCACAGCGAACAGTTACTACCCGTTCTTCCACGGGGTTTGGAAAACCATAACATGAAAGAATGGACATCAATGGATCACCTCGGGACATCACAGCCCTCCAAACCTGGCTATTTCCGCTTCTTTGGTCTTTACCTGGAAACATCTGGACACATGACCCCTCTGGATTCAGATGGATATTTGGAACGACAAAAGCGTTCAAATGGATTCGGAATGACCGAAGGTCTTCAGTAGCACTTATCACCTGCGATTTGATGCATATAGGATATTGGTAATGTATATATATATACTATACATAGTGGATTGTCAAGTTTTGGGCGCACATTTCATTACACCCAAACCGCTGGCCTGCTCCTTGCCAGTATTCTCTGCCTGAAAGAGGTGAGCCAAGTGTCAAACATCTTTGCACATCTAAGACCTAAGCCAGAATCCCGATGGTATGACATCAGCATGACGGCCTAATTCTACATCTCATAGTAGCCACACCTCATAGTATTCCATGATATCCCGTAGCCCATAAGATCTCTTCGTTTGCTGATTCACAGAGCGGCAATGAAGAGGGCAAAACAATTCAATATGCATTTCAGCATTGTTGAGGAAACAATTCAATATGCATAATCCAACTGTCGACGCACAGCCTGGGATGCGGCCACAGTGACGTGCTGGAGCGGTAAGTTTGGGAGCACCTGCAGCCAGATGTTTGTTTGGAATTCTGAATGAATCTCAGAATTGAATAAGAAGCTTCCGTATGTATCTCCTGAGACATTACAATCGCAGCACATATTCCTGTCCGTGATATGGATATAAAATAAGTCCAGAGACGTCAATCAATAGTACCAAAAGTTCCTGAACCCAAGGCGGACTCAACCATGTACAACGTGATTGCCGCATAGTAGCAGCATTCGATCCAAATAAAAAGTGATGAAAAGTGGTCCAACAAGGCCACTCAAAGAATGAATTATATACGCTGAGACTGTACGCAAATAATACAAAACCAAACAATAAACATGAATAAACACTGATGTTTGGGAATATGCGCCAAATGTCATGGCAGTGTCATTCCCTTGAATTACGGAACATTGGAAAGTGGCAACAACAGCTCCACCCGTGCATAACATTCGAAGAAACCGCTCCAGAGTCGGGCACTGTTTTAAATCAAAATGGCCAGATGGGTCGCAACTGTCAGCTATGGTGTCCAATTTCAGGAACCAAACTCTGACAGAGCAAAACCACACCCCCCATCCGTAGTGGAGTGGGAGGGCGGGAAAATCAGAAAAGTGGCCCAACTGATGCTTGAGCCAAAATTGGCAACATCAGATGGGTACCCACCCAAACACCACCCTTTATGCACTCTAACTGTTGTTACTTCCACATATCTATGTTACACACAACAACAGCTCAACCCGTGCATAACGTTCGAAGAAGCCGCTCCAGAGTCGGGCACTGTTTTAAATCAAAATGGCCAGATGGGTCGCAACTGTCAGCTATGGTGTCCAATTTCAGGAACCAAACTCTGACAGAGCAAAACCACACCCCCCATCCGTAGTGGAGTGGGAGGGCGGGAAAATCAGAAGAGTGGCCCAACTGATGCTTGAGCCAAAATTGGCATCATCAGATGGGTACCCACCCAAACACCACCCTTTATGCACTCTAACTGTTGTTACTTCCACATATCTATGTTACACACAACAACAGCTCAACCCATGCATAACATTCGAAGAAACCGCTCCAGAGTCGGGCACTGTTTTAAATCAAAATGGCCAGATGGGTCGCAACTGTCAGCTATGGTGTCCAATTTCAGGAACCAAACTCTGACAGAGCAAAACCACACCCATATGAGTCATCTGGCCAATGATTTTACCCACTTGCGGTAGCGCAAGATGACTCCGATGTGCTGGAAGCACTTGACGAGCTCTTCGAACGGTGGCGGCTCCCAAAACATTTTGCACATTTCGTGGCGTTTTCTGGTAGTTCACTTACCAGCTTGTAGTCTGCATGGTGCCTGGCGAAGTACCAATGGCAAGACGTGTGCCACAGGTAGTGCTGAATGTGGGGGCTTTGTGTGGCGACCTTGTGGATCTTGCGAAGATGTCGCCTGTTCAAAACAAACATCTCCTTCTTTGGAGGTGCTTCGATAGGAGTAGATTCAGCCGCTGCTTCGCAGTCTAACAGACATTGCAGAGGTTGCCCTGCAATAGGTCTGCTCGCCAGTAAGTCCTGGGAGGACTTAATCTGAGCGAAAATGGCTGCAAGCTCAGCCTTTGCACTTGCCAACGCAGTGTGGACTGATGCCTCTTGCGCCAGTAAATGTAACTGCGAAAGCGGAGCTTGTCTGACGTACAGCTTGAACGCTTCTGAGCCCCATCGGCCGAACAGCTGAATCCTCCAAAGTTCGATCTGGGTTTGTGCCAGATGTACTGCCCCAGTTGCCCGGCCTGAGTGGCCAGTGAATCGACTTGCCCCGGTCGGTGTTTCCAATGGTTCGCCCAAATGGGTTGCTACCCACTCGAAAGCTGCCACCCATCCTTGTTTGGATGGTTGCTCTCCCCTTTCCGTGGGAAAGAGGAATGAACCTTTGGATTTAGCGAACTCAAGCTGGGCTACCATTGCGTGAAACGGGCAAATGGAGTCGATGTTGGTAGGGCTGGTGCAGGAGCAGGCGTGAGTCCTAGTTGCGCCAAGAGCAACCCAGTCCGCCTTCGAGTGCGGAAGACGCCAATGGGCCAGCTTATGCTCGGTGTCGATGGTTACGTGTGAGAACATCTCTGCATTGCTCGCTTCGATCTCTCGTAAAAGCCACCAGGACGCCATTAAGATAGCCCTGGCTGGATGGCAAGGTCCTTGAGGGTGGACTGCCTGAGGTTGCTGCGGTACAACTGGGATCCTAGCCAGTGGTAATGGCTGTGCCTGCTTTGAGGGCCCTCTCCCTCGTTTGCAGGCCCTGGTAGCTCTTTTGGCTGACAGGGCTAGCTGCTGTGTCCAGATGTGACCCCTGCTGATGTGTTGCTGTCGGGCGGTATCAAGATACAACTCAGCGTATATCATGTCAGAGGTGACCTGGAATGGGTCGACATAACCGGCCTCCCGAGCCAGTATGGCCCAAGTCTTCTCCCTTGAGTTGACGGGCCCGTCGTTGTTGCCTGACCATACCTTAGATTTTAGTGCCTCGGCGCCAATTCTCCGGGCCATTCCGGATGGCTGCAACAGCTGCTGACAGCTTGCCTCGGCTGTATGGTTTGACTTTCTTCTTGTACCTGGTATCTTCATCCAATTGTGGTCCATTATCTTCAGCCAATGCCCTAGCGGGCTGGCCTACGACCGGACCTTCGACCAGAGGTGCAAGACCGGGAGAAACTGGTGCAGGGCGAGGTGCGTTTGAACTAGCCGGGGTCCAGTATCTAGGCCCTAGTGATCTTTTCATGCTGAAACGGCTGCGGAAAAGGCTGCGGATTTTTCAAGACCCCGAAATACGGCTGCGGAACCCTAAACCCTTTAATCCCTATTATTTCTCCTACACACTGGACCCGGTAGTAAACTCTCGCTGCATTTTCCGCCAGACCTCGAGTACTTTCCCTGTTTAACCCTCCAGAAGGCCGGTGTGATCTTTACAGACACCTTCTTGCAGTTTGCAAGCTCTGGAGGGAACGTGTCCTCGAATTGTCGGCTAAGTGCATCAGCCAAAACTTTGTGTCAACGTGGCTGAGGAGCGTAAACTCATAGTCTTCCAGCGCTTGATCAAGTGCCAACTCTCTGGCAACTGCCGCAAGATCGGGTGACCTCGCACTGCATTTCTTGATCATGTAAAGCGCTGAAATGTTGTCGGCTCGAACCCTGGCCGTTGAGCCAATGGGATATCTGATGAGCCATGTTCTGGCTGCCACTAGCAGGCATAGGCTTTCCCAAAGAGCCATGTGCTTAGGATCGCCCGTGGCTGCCTTGAATCTGAGGATGAACTCCGATGGGATTGGGAACGAGAAGTACTCCATCGGCACGTCGCCAATGATGAGCACAGCTCCCATTCCTCTGGTGCTAGCATCCGTGAAGATTGTGGCTCCCGCGCTCATCCTCTTCGCTCTAACCACTCGACACAAAATCTTTTCTTCATTCAGAAACGTTTGGACCCAATCCAGTGCCTGGCCTACGCGCTTGGTGTGTACAAGCCGTCTAAGAGCGTGGCTCTTATCATTCGCTTGTGACACAGCAGCCCACAAGCTGGCAAGGAAGGGTTTAAGGTAGGGAACTATCCCACCTATAAACGACAGAGCACCTGTGAAAGACCTGAGCTGTTTCCTCCCGATCACTGGTCTCGACCGGAATTGGGAACACCGGGTCCTGAAGTCGTCCAGTTTGTCCTTTGGCACTGAAACTCTGATTGCCTGCTCCTGGTCCATGGTTTGGATGGTCGCTCCAATCCATTTAACATTTTCCCCGTAGTCGGCCAAAGAGTACTTGATGGGGAACCCCGTGATTGAGAACCACAGGATGATTGCCCCCAAGACTGACCGGTATCTTTTGTCCAGGACATCGAACGTGATGATAGGGTCGTCTACATAGGTCTGAAGTCCGATGCCGGGACAGACCGCCACCAGGGACCTCGACAGCCATGATGCAAACCTGCCCCATATGGTCGGAGAAGAAACGGATCCGAACACAAGCACATCGTAGCAAAGTATCCTTAGACCGCTGGGGGTACTGAAGGCTGCCACTGTGTGTGCTCTATCCCTTCCCGCTGGTATGTTGTGAAATGCGTTTAGGATATCAACCGCCAGGAATCGAGGTTTTCCCCCCCGGCGATAAATCTCCAATGCATCATGGACAACGTCCACCAGTTTGGGGAGTATCACTCTTTCTCCTTGGTGGCAAAGGCTATTGATCTTGCTTTCTCTAAGATCCCAGATGATTCTGCACTTCCTGCCGGATTCCTTCTCTTTGACGATGACTCCAAGCTTGTTGAGAAGCGGAGTGCTCCCCAGTTCCCGGGTCGCGACGTCCATGGAATCGTAGATAGTGCAGAACCCTGAGTCTCTTGCTTCCTGGATCAGCTCTTGGAGGGCTTGGTTTTCTTCCACAGCCGATGGATAATTTTCCCAGCCGTCCAAGTCTCTGATCAGAGACTTTGCTCCTTCACTCGTCCAGTTGACACCTTCGACGACTGGAAAGATACCATTGGTCGGTATGCTCTCTGCGAAACCCAGCGGGGCTCCTTCTCTTATCCAAGTCGCTAACGCGCAGGCGTCTGGATCATCGGTGGCCTCTCCCCATGCCCATAGTATTTCCGGGCTGATGGGAGAACTGGCCTTAGCCGTTCTAGCTGGGAGCTGTTCAGATCTGAATCCCAGGATGCCAAGTACTAGCCTCCTGCACTCCTTGACCCAGTTGGTTGAGATACCAAGGATGAAGCGCTGCATCTCTGAGAAAGATGGCCACCGCTCTCCCAGTAACCAAGGACTTTGGCAATCTGCTAAGAGCTTTGTTTGGATTTCTCATGCCCCCTATGGCAAGCTCATTCTCTCTGTCTCTGTCAGTCTTCGCCCCGAAGTTCAGCTCCGGGGCATGGAAGTCAGTTCAAGGAAGTGGGTCGCTGTGGAGCTCTCTGAACTTGCGTGCCCTCGGCGTGTCCACTTGTGCCATGGCTGCCGAAATGGCCGAGTTCAATTTGGCCGGGTATTCACCCAAGGCCTTTGAGGCTCGCTCCCTTTGACCCTGTTCGTTCGTCCTCCATCTTTGAACCAACGACTCATGCTTTGCTTTGTACTTCGTTCCATCTTCTTTCGTGAATTCTTTGACCTCGTGGTTGCAACGGATTCCATCCAGCTCTGAAAGGTCAATCTTGAAGTGGGCGAACTTGGTGGGCTTTGTGGTCTCTCCTCCGAATCTGCACTGGTCGAAGGCGCACATGTTCACCCCTTTTATCTTCATCACCGACTTTGCATACTCCGTCTTCCACAAGTCGACTTTCTGCTCGCCGTGGTCTGGGTTCTCCCACCACATGGCCCCACCCGACTCGATCTGGTTCTCGATGGACTCTTGCGACCTCCTGCAAAGAGTGTTGGCTTGTTGAACCTGTTCGAGTTCAGCCCTCGTCAGCTTGTGCTCTGAGCTGAGAAGGCCCAACGGGTGACGTAGTGACCTATAGGTGGTCTTGGCCCAGGCGGAGTTTCTCTCAGCGGGCTGAACGTCTCGCAAGGGGTGGCCACCCCCAGCACATCATAGTACTTGTCTCTGATGTCGTCGATGATCTTGCAGTAGATCTTGTCGTTGCGAAGGTCTGCTGGGTGGTCCGCCAGCAGATCCACAACTACGACGACCCATCCTTTTCTGTCCAGGAATGATGCAAGGTCGCCATCCCTAGACCTTCCTGAGAAGAGGATGAGTGCTCTGGGTCTTGCCCCCCACTTCTTTTGTTCGATGTTGGTTGCGCCATATTCGTGTCTGACCATCAGACTCGCTGCTGCTGGTGGAGGATGATGACTGTCTTGCCGGCCTCCCGGATGTGTCGTCTGACGAGGAATCCCTTCGGTCCCGTCTTTGACGTTTTCTGTCCGGAGAAGGCTGTCTGACATCCCTCGCTGGAGTCAACTTGATGGTTGTCTTGGACTTGGCTGCAACCTTCCTTCTTTCCAAGTCTTTTGCCTTTTTGGCATCTTTACCACCGATGGTTTCCCAGTGGGTGGTGGCTTTGCAGGGGCCTTGCCTTCGGCGATGTTGGCCGCCCTGGCCTTTTGTTCAGCTGTGGGAGGATTGGCCGGTTCGGGTGGCTTTTGGCTACCTTCACCAGTGCCCATCTTCCCTTTCTTGGATCAGGCTTTCTTGGCCCCCTGGCACTGGAGTGCCGAGTGGGGACCCATGCATCGGTTGCCACACTGCCCCAGGTTGAACTTCTTGCAAATCTCGATGCCTTTCCTGTTCTTTGCATACACTTGGTCCTTGTCGTCAAAGACCGATGAGTCTCCTTTGAACTTTCTCTTCTTGCCTTTGGACTTTCCAGAGGGCTTTGAACCACCCGGCTCTGAGGTATCGCTGTTGTCCGCAGCACCTCCTGTTCGGCTCTTGCCTCGAGCCAGGAACAGAGTCGATGGCGTTGTCACCTCTTTCGTCCAATACTCTGATTCTCTTGTGGCAGCATAAAACACTGCGCTCCAAGGTGCGGCTTCTGTGAAGCCATGCTTTGGGTGAGCCATGAGATCCCTCTTGATGCGTTCCATGTACTCGGACCGCATTCGGACCTCGGCCTTATAGATGATGCCCCAACATTCATGTGAGAACTGATTGTTGAGGTCTTTTACAAAGTCCATGTAGGCGTCCAACCGTTCGGACTCTGCTGCTTGCAGCAGCAACATTGCGCACTTGAATGTGCGAAAGGCCTTTTCCCAACTCAAGATGTTGGGGGGACCCGGAGCTTCGCGTTTGCTCCATTCACCAGTTGCTGCATTCAAAATGTAGCTGGTGAAGACCTGCTTCCGCAATGATCTTAGTCCGAAGGGCCCCCAAATGCTGAAGGCAACATAAGGGAGAGCCCCGGCCCGTATCAATTGCTGCAGGGCTGATAGTTGATCCCCTGAGGGGTCAACTTCTGGTGCAGGGTGTGCACCAAACTTGAGACTGTATTCTTGGTACAGTCTGTTCAGCTCACCTTGTTCCATCTGTTGAATTTCTGCATCCAACGTAGGGTCCACCACGCTACTTAGTTTGAGCTTACGGGTGGGCGAGCCGGTGATTGCAGGTCCTGGTGCTGTGACTGCGGATCCAGGACCAGTCGGAACCACAGCCAAGGCAGTGGGCAACCCCGTTCCTCCAGGGAAGTCAGGGGTTATTCCCAATCTCTTCAAGCATACTCGCCTGAAGATTTCCAACCTCGATTCTTCTGTTGGGTTGAGATTCCTCAGGACTGCGGCTGTCGTATCTGTAGCTGGGGTGGCTTCTTGTTGCAGTGATGCAACAACCCTATCCCAGGACTGCCTCGAGATGAAGGCGATGTCCCGAAGTTTGGTCGGGTTGCCAAGCCCTGCCATTAGACTATCATGCAGGTTTCCATTCGTACCTGCCCAGTCTGCCACTTCAGCAAGATTGCTGATGGCGTTCAACTCCGCCTCTGTTGGATCCATCTTTCCCACGTGGTGGGGTGACGGGTCCCTCGTCCAAAGGCGTCAAGCCAGAAGTCCTCACCGGTGAGAGCTCCCGATACTCACCCGCTCTGGGAGATTGATGTGACAACCTCCTTCTACGCAGAGTGGTTGGCCTGGACGGCTCTGTGTTCCTTAGGGAGAAGGACTTGTAGTTGTTGAAAGCAAAGGACACCAACCTTCGCTTCCTAACAAAGGCTAGGGCTCTGGAAGCCAACCTTTGCCAGTTGATCGCGGGTCCCGTGAGGATCGCTGAGGGCACCAATTGAGGCCAATGGATACTCCTGATCCAGTCAACCCAACGTGCGGTGCGGTATCCGGTGACCCAACCGAGTGCGAAGGTGATCCCAAGGACCACCCACACCCAGAGGTAACCCCTGGCCGGATGAGGGATCCAAAGATCAACCTCCCAGCCAGTGGGCGTTATCACCAAACAATCCCCACCTGCACACTGAGCTGACATAAATCAGAAAAGTGGCCCAACTGATGCTTGAGCCAAAATTGGCATCATCAGATGGGTACCCACCCAAACACCACCCTTTATGCACTCTAACTGTTGTTACTTCCACATATCTATGTTACACACTAAAATGCTGCAATTGAGGTCAGAAGCACCTGCACCGGGTATGACATGGTGCTTGTCTGATTCGAAGCCTTGCTCGCCTGAGCATTGATGAAACACGGTGTTTCTTGGTTCCAAAGCTTACCTTCAGCATGATGCCTACAGTAATTCCTCCATCATAAACGTCACTGACTTGACCGACTGGATTGGGACCACCCAGCTATCATCATCATCATCATCATCATCATCATCATCATCATCATCATCATCATCATCATCATCATCATCATCATAGTAACCATTACAATATCATCAAAAACAGTATCATCAAAATCAAAAATACCGTCCCTCAGTTCCCCCTTGCATACTTTACAAGTGCCAGGCAGATGTCCGCGTCTGCCCAAATGGCAGGGGCCAAAATGTGTTTTATATGTCTTATGTTCAATCTTAAGTCTACATGTCCGGGCTTCAACGGGTTCGTGTTGCCAAGGCACCACAAGTGTTGAGACATGCGGTGTGCCGTCGTGGCTGGCAGGAATCCAGGCTGACACCCCATCCACCTGAATAAACTGCAGGAAAAGCTCCGACAAAAGCGTAGCAACACCCTCTCTGTTCTGACTCGACAATACAGCGAAACGTTGCACAACAGGGGTGCAAAATGGTGCAAAGATCCCAATCAATGAAGGAGATGCATCCTGACACCGCTGTGGAGCCAACGTCTTAGTCTTATCATAAAAGCACCTAGCATCAAAGCAGAATTGCCTTTATCAACATGATTGCTGGCTCAGACCCCTGTTGTCCAATGCTACCCGCTTGACATGATTCCACAGAAATCATATGGGAAATATATGGCAATGTAAAATGTATATTACAAAGAGTAATTATATAGTACTATAATATATAATATGTAATATTAGGTAACAGTAATAATTGTAATCAAAACAAAAAAACAGAAAAGAAAAAGGACATGTGACATAACCTACCACCTGGGTGGAGCACTTCAAGATCTGAGGAGCCCTGCGAAAGGTGGAGGCCAAGGCAAAATCCACTGGCCTCGCAGTGAAGATTGGATGCAATTGACTCAGGATGGGTCATCACAAATAAGTGAAACATTGGAGTCGCAAGAAAGCAGGCTGCAGGCTGCCCCTTTGGATTTGTGTTTGTTTTGCACTCGTTCATTGGTCGCTGCAACATCTGTTTTGTGGCCGAGTTGTGTCATGCTGTTGAAAGACTTGCCTGACTGCGCCGGCATCTCTACCCATGGGCAACCTTGGCGTGAGGATGGATGGGGTGAATAAATGTGATGGCAGAGCACGGGTTTGTTCTTCGTTTTTGTTTGGATGTCATGACTCCAAAAGGTTCGCGAATTTTCCATACCAGTTCGATGAGAATCACCTATTTTGCTCTCCAAGACATGTGTATCAGGGTTCGATATGGTTCGATGTTTGGACATGAATCAGAAAATGCAAATGGATAATGGTCTGTAGGGCTTTGTTTTCCACATTACCAAATGGTTCGTTTTGACGGCTTTGACAGCACTGGAGCAGTCTCCGTTTCTGAGCCGAGTAGCAGTTGGGTGGCCATGGAATGCTCAGGCGTGCTGGAGACTTCACGCGCTGGAACAGTAAAGATAATCCCCGCGTACAATATCTATCCATAAATGTCTACAACAACGAGTAAGTGTACGGAGGTGTGCTTGTGACGTATAGTCATTCTATGCTGCATCCTATGCATGGTCTTGGCCAAATCGGTTCCTGACAGAATTATGCAAAGAACCCATCACATCAATTCAGGTATCTAAAATTTATATGAATCTATACTATACTGTAGTTTTGATGGGTGTGTTCTGCGCTGAGGCTTGTGGATGAACTTTCCACTAGTTCAGGACAGCACGTGTAACGTACTAAAAGTTGTGATTGATCTGCTTGCTGCAACCAACTTGTCCATGGGCACAGTGGTTTTTTGGAAGAGCTATAGAACATTTGGCTCAACTGGTCACAAAGCAATCCCTTTTCTTGGACCCAAGAAACGCAACGAACCTCAGCTGTTTACACATCCAAATCCCAAACACCAATGGAATTCATGCCGCTGCCCTCTAGCGTAACTCATGTAAGTCCCTTAGAGTGCCCTCATGAGAAGCTGCTTCCAGGGGCACTCGGTCTTGCCAAAGCCAGAGTTCACTTCATCGAGAAGTTTGCACACCTGCGATAAACGAAACCGACGAAAATCCTAAGGGATCTAAGGGGTTGTAGGTTTCACGTTCATAATACATATACTGATACTATGTCGATCTTATTCGCATATCGCTTCATAAACAGCATTTAAGCTTTCGATGGCATTCACACATATTCGTAAGCCGCAAGGATCATTGCTGCGCACAAGAATGTTTGCTCATAAATTTCATATTTGAAATAAATTCAAACATATGTCAAATTACCGACATATATTCAAATCATTTCAAAACCAGATTTTCTCTTGGAGGCCTTGGACTGCGTGTAGGACAGCCAGTTGATGCCAGTTGATATTTTGATTTATTTTGATCCTTTTGGCTGGGGCTTTGCATTCTTGGAAATGACTAGAACTAAATGCCTGGAAGACAGGAGGAGAACGTCAGCTGGACCTGATACGAACCCTCAGCTGCTCATTCAGATCTCAAAGCTCCTCTAGGCTTAGGGGGTTTGGGGTAAGCATATTATATACAGGTTCTCGTGGTTCCCTATCCTCAAGAACAACACCACATAGCCACAAGAGGCTTGGGTGGGGAAATGTGTGGAAACCTCGCTTGCCACGCAACATCAAAAAACTTCCGCAGCAGAATTGATTTCTTGCGTGGGCAGCAAAGGCTTCTCGATGGAACACTGTGATGCCGACGGCGTGCACGATCTCAGCAGGCAGATCCATTTGCCAAACATTAAACACATTGCCCATTTACCATTTGTAACTAAATCACAACCTCTAGTCTGTTCTTTTGGTAAGCAACCAGTGGAGTTGGTACAGCGGATCGAGGTCGAGAAAGCCCAGGCCATGCTCTCATCGTTGAGCAAATCTTCACAGATTTGAGTCGCCGCCGTATCTATAAGCCTTTCCCTGTGACCGGGTAAGGTTGCGAAAGGCGCGGTAAACAATTCGTGACATTGAAAACACCCAGAAGAGTCACACACCCTTTGCAGAACTAAATTAATTACGCAAAAGACTCAAAACCTGAGGAAGTGATGAAGGGTGTGCAAAAGCAACACTCCCAACAAGCCTTTGTCTTCCGGTAGGATTGCGGAAATGCAGGACAGCTCTGAATCACAAGCCCTGGATTGAAACACCCAACATCAACAGACCGGTGCTAGCACCCTGGTCTAAAGGCAGGCAAGCACTGTTTGGTCTACTCAGCTAGAACGAGTTTGGTTCAGCTGAAAATTCAGCAGCTAACATGGATCATCTCCACGCTCACATTGCACTAGAAACATACCTAACATTCAGAGTCAACAAATTGGTGCTGCTCGCAACCTGATCAGATCTGGTCAAACATGTTAGGAGCCACATGTTGACGAAGCAAAAAGGAAACATGCCCTTTTGCGACGCAGGGCATACAGTACTTCTTGTATGTTCTTGTCATAGTGATCAAATATTGCTGTCTTTTGGAAAACTCATGTGAGGCTGGCATTTGCACTGTCCACACTCAAAAGAGGTAAATTTGTACATGTGTCATTGCCTTCAGATCCCCCAACACTTCACAAAGAGCTTTAAAGATTGGAGCATTGTGATTTGAGATGACCCATGAGATGGATGCCTAAGGTTTTTCGACGATGCATGAAAACAGATGTCATGCGCTAAGCCATCACTTCGTCATGGCAATGCCTCATTTTGAGGACAACGTAGCTACTCCTGTCACAGCAGGAACACGACACGACAGCGACAACAACAAGTATACAATAAGTTGATATAAATTCCACCAGCACGTTATTCTCATTTTCCTGCATAGAGATGTCCATGATAAAGCAGTGCGTTGCAGCTAATGCGCCCTTTCACATCTCGTGCCTAAGAATGTCCGGAGGATCCTTTAATCTAAACATATTTGGCAGCTCTATAGCACGCTTCTCTTGGCCAATTTCGGCACCAAACCATGCCACCGAACGTCGCCCTGCCGCTCGCCTGCCACACACCTGCCGCAGACCTGCCACACACCTGATACACACCTGCCACAACACTAACACAACACAAACACATCCCAATCCTGACGCAGCCCCAACACAAGACCCGAGAAACAGGAAAAAACAGGTGTGTTTCATTGCAAATCTGATTTCATCGACAATTGCAAGATATTGGATGTTTGCAAAATTTTCTCCTTAAATCAAAAAACTAATTCAAACGAGATCAATCAAATTACATCAAATTTCAATCCATCCATTGATTCGAAAGCTACAAAAATATCTCAACGCAAATTTGGTAATTTTTGCACTGCCAGACCGCGCGGCGGGCCGTGGCAGACAGACATCTGCCACCCGCCAAACTCCGAACCTATGCGAGATCCTGCTACGCAAAAATGATCAAAAATTTTCCCCTGCCACCCCAAACCCCCCCCCCAAGAAAATCAGACTTCTCATTTTGTTTTACGGTGATTTCCACATTGATTCCCTTGAAGGTTTCGAACACAGTAGGGTTTTTGATATTCCAAAATACCAAACTTAACGCAAAACGCCCTGCATCATGAAGGTGTTTTTCACTGACATATTTTGGTCGAAACAGCAAGCTTTATCCATCTGTACTGCAACGCGGCACCGCTGCCAGAGACCTGCCACCCACTGCCACACCACTCCCACACATGTGCTTTACCATGCTTTACCACTTCGCGCTATTTCCACTTCCAGGGCGCGTACAAATATAGGCAAAATCACCACTTGAGTCGTGCCAGAAATGTATGGTAGGGTCACCACTTGTAGAAATGAACATGCAGTGCGCGCTGAACGGAAATTGGCAACCGAAGAACCTTTCTGAGTTTTTTTGGAAGAGTCAATTGGGTCAGCGACCGTTCAAAAACGCAGCAGAAACAGAAGCCAGCGAGAGCCCGTCCTGAAGAAAGGCCTCTAAAGTTTAAAGTCCAAGCAAACAATTTCGCGGCTTTGTATCCTTAGTCTGCATGCTGCCGCCACTTGCACCAGAACAAGGATTTAAAATCCAGGGCCGGGGTCACACTCAGTCAGGTAAACCAGCAAAACGCTGTCACGCCAGTTGAAACTGAACATATCGTGCGAAAATACTGATTCTTACTGACTTTTCGGAATTGAAATTGTGCATCATTACAAGCCAAAAGTGAAACAGCACAACATCTTTTCGATAGAACGGAAGACCCTAAGTTTGAGATGCAAGTAATTGCACGTGTAAAGTAGTCAGCGACGGCCGATCAGGAGAAATTTCGGATCCCAAAATCCGACGCAAACGAAGAGATGATGGTATTGCAACCCTTCGTATGTGACACCATGGTTCTATGACAAACGGTGCAATATGGACACTCTAAGGTAAAATACAGCATACATGCTGGAGCTAGGGGATGCGCTTCAAGGGACAAAGGAAGCAAAGGGTAGGCTAGGAAAGGAAAGAAAAGGAAGGACACATGGACAGCACAAGTACGCAATGGAAGGGAGAAAGGTAAAGGAAAAAGAAAGGAAAGAAGAAAAGAAACAAAGGAGAAAGAGAAGAGACAAGAGAGGAAAGAGAAGACAATAATTTTTGCCAAACTGAATGACGTTTCAAAAAGCTGATTTTGAGGTTGCTTCTCAAATGCGGCTATTAGCTGCAAGCTGCCAGTTCAAACCTGATTTTGTGGTTGGTTCCATATTAAATTAGATGCAATCAGCTTATCGCAGTCTGTTCCCCAAATTCCTTGCAATTCACTTTAACACGACTGGGGCCCGAGTCACGAAAAATTTAGCTCGAAATGCTCAAAATGAACCTAGAGAGTCGATATGAAAAAATGAAAGCACAATCCTTACTTTAAAGTTCCCGATTACTGAAAACACATGAAAATACCAGCATTCCAAAGTCTCTTGGAGCATCATTTGAGACTGTTTGATTTTGGGAAACCGACTACAATGAGAAGCTTGGACCTAGTAGTGTAGCCACGTTGCGACATTTCAGCAATGTTTCCGTGTTTCAAAATCGTACAAATCGACTGCTCCAATGGCATGTTCCAGGAGTTGTCAAATTTGTTCAATTTTGACATGCAAAGAGCGGCAACAAAAAATCTGCCTACCCGCCGTCGCTGACTATAGTTAATAATCAATTGTAAAAAGGCCTGCACTATCAATCATGCATTCACACTGCCTTGCATCGCCGCACAAAAAAAAATGCGAACAGTGAGCAGCGTTAAAAGCCTTGTGGCCTTCTAGCAACGGTTTTAACAGGATTTATTCGGTGAACCATGAGCTGGCTCCCAGGTCTTTGACACTGCTCACTTGCACTGAAAATCGATCGAAGTGTCCCACTGATACCTGGCACGGCATCGGGGTCAATCGGGTAGCAGGACACGGTAGCAGAATTGCAAGGCGATTTGCGGAAGACATCACAAAGATAGAAAAATTCTGCAATTACTGCATGTTTGAGTCAAGGACTAGGAATGCCCACAATGCCCTCCAAATCCTGTAGGTAGATTCTGCAACTTGCACTCCAAAAAGCTAAAATGTCAAAAGGTATTCAAAAGGTAAACTCCCCATCCCCGTGTGTGAACGCTACTCTTTAGGGACAAAACTCTGCACTAGTACCAGTAAAAACCACTACACGTACTCAACTATCTAAAACATTCTTTAGAAAACTCAAATATCCCGCAAATGCTTCAACCATTAACCGGTGCAGGATTTTGCTCACCAAAGTAGATTTCGACATTCGACTTCGACCTACAAAACGTTCAAGATAGTTTCTGCCAGAAGTAAAATGGAAAACTGTGCAAAGGGGGCTGTTGGCAATGCCAGAAATTCACAGGCACCAACATCTATTGCTTTATTGCACCAAGTGCTGTTGGAACGTCGCTCCCACTGCCATCAAAATAGGTAGCTTCTGCCCAACCCAGCGTGCTTGACATCAGCCCAGCCCAGGCTGCCCTGGTGCCTCGTGCCATCCATATGTTTCAATGCATACCTACCACAAGCAACGGGCCGTTCGACCCATCTGGTGAGATTCTGCGAAGCTGGCAGCGCACAGCTGCCCGAAATGGTTGAGCCACTGTAAGGCCATTCTCCTCGGTCCATCGAAGGAAATGAAATGCCTATAGCCAATAATAAAGATATAGTAATGATACTGTATAGTAACCAATGATGATGCTGTCGTAATGATATAGTCATCAAATAGTAATGATTCATTCGGTGTCGGTCAACCGATTATGAGCACTTTCGAGCGCATGAGATGGTCAGGTATGTCAGGTGATGTCCTTTAAACTTGAGTCCTGCTACACTCAACAAGAAACTATAGTAAGGATGTTGAGTCATCTCAATTTCCCTTGATGGCCCGTTCTTCCTTGTTCAGTGACAAATTGCAATGAGATTCAATGAGATTAATAATGGTTAATCACCAACACAAGTGTCGCCGCGACATCGGTGTCACATCTCCCCACTCTTCATGCAGTTCTTTGGCCGAAATGTTGCTCTGAGCAAAGATGGGGTCCTGACACAATCACTGGATGTCACCAAAACTCCAATACCAAAAACCCTTCACAGAAGTCTAAGTTGCCCTGTGTACTCAAAACAGCGAAGCATTACGGCCTGCAAGAAAAGGCCTGGCTTTCGGAGAGAACGGCTCCACAGTTCTCCCTGCCAATTCCTGCAAATCAGTTCGGAGAGGGCGACCAAAGCGTGACTACACTCAAAGGCCAGCTTGCTCAATTCGGAAGGTTGCTGCAAATACTCAAACAGCTCTCATGGGGCCACTGCCAAGATCCCACTATCCAATCACAGAGATGTCCAACCTTTAGGAGTAGTATACACAGGAATTGGCCATTGCCTGGCTATTGTTGTGGGGCTCCATTTTGCCCCCCTCCACTGAAGTCGAGGAACTGCATATCTTTACTTGCCTGTCGAAGAGGTTTCACCTGCCGGACGGGCTCAGATTGCCAGAAGCAATATTGGAATGAATGAAATGATGGTGATGTTGTGTTTCATCAATATTGATTTTGATTTAGAAAATACACCTTCTAGTGATTCTAGCGGTTTGCTTGTGATTCAATGTGATTCAAAGCAACAACGACTGATTTTATTGATAAATATTGGACAGCATTACTTTGTCTCTCATAGTCTACTCTTCAATTACAAGCATGGCAAAAAAAATACAGATCAGGTAGAATTCGTGGTCTTATGTCTTAAGACTTTTGTTTCCATAATAGAAACATGGATATACATTTATTTAAATGCATGCAGTATATATACAGGAGCTAGCAAGGTTCATCTATTTTGTCCCGACTGCCCAGGGACAAAAACATAAGAGAACGTGTGCCCAATTCTATCTTTCGACAACCTAAACGCATCTCAAATCAAGAAAGACGTCAAGTCCGACTAAAGCAGGACCTTTTTGGACGTATGATTTCTTTTTGAACGAACAAATCAAATCACTTCGCATAAATACATACATACGTACATATAAATGTTGAAAATATTATATAAATTTCTGTATCAATGTCAAAGGACGTCAAACCCCTCAATGCCTTTATTTCAAGCACAAACTGTATATGTATCGATATAAGGATGCTTGACATAGCAAACTAAAATCCTTTGTGTAGATGCATAATAATTCGATATTTCAATGTATAGCATATTGTAGCATATTTCAAATGTAGTAAGCAAATTAGTTGTTATTATGATCAAATCGCCAATCTTTTCAGCACACCTCAACGCTCGCAGCCGGCAGCTGCCCCTCTGCCACTGGCGGCCAACGTTGCTGGCCCCACTCCCGCCAGCGTTCCGTCTTCGGCGGCTGCAGGTCGGCGGGCAACTCTTCTGTTGCTTTTGCCGACGGAAGTTCTGGCCTTGCCGGATTTGTATATGTAACGTTAAGACGGTCAAATAACTTATTGGAACATTCATCAATAACTGTTCGAATTGGAACTCAGGCATGCTAATGTCAGCCTATGATATATATGACTAAATGTACATATTTTTTTGAATATATATATATATATATATATATATATA